>JAMQGT020001119.1:0-83039 GCA_024447675.2 Pterophyllum scalare | reverse complement strand
TATGGCACATTTCAATTCTGCACATGTACTTGTTTACTTAATATTGATCCATTTTAATAAAAATGGCATTGGACCAAATGTAGAGCCCTGTGGTGCACCAGATTTATAAAATAATGTCGGTGTCTAATTTGAACTGTGAGTGGCTGCTTGTGTTTACCTGATGCGTTTTTGGTCATGGTGGAGTTTGCTGTGAAGGGTTAATACAATACAGAAAATTAACTCTGACTAGTTGTCCAACATCTAACAAAGCACTGCAAGGATTTCTCTCCCACCGATCGCATCTCTGTATGAATTAATGTGAATTAATTTGTTTTTGTTGTCCAAAAGATCAACTTCACCAATGACAGCCAAGGACTGCAAAGATCACCATCTATGAAAAATAGTGTGGTGACTGTTTAGGGACTTGGAAAAAGCAGACAAGTTTATATTGATAGATGCAGTTTGCTTGGAAACAGTAAGCTATTTGTAAGTCCTCAAGTCCCAAAAACAGACTTCCATTTTGACAAAAAAATCTGGAAATGCAACAAGACAAATTTGTGATGTGACCCTCATGATTCTTAAAATGTGACCTCTGAGGACATTTCCACATAGGCCCAGTGCTTGCACACTCACTTAATGACTTTTATTTTAAAGAAAATGCTGGTCTACAAGCCCAATTCCAAATCTGTTGGGACACTGTGTAAAATGTAGGAAAAAATGGAATGCAATTATTTGCAGATCTCACAAACCCATATTTTATTCACAATAGTGCATAGAAGACATAATAAATGTTACATAATGTACCATTTTAAGGAAAAAATAAGGTAATTTTGAATTTGTTGGCAGAAATAGGCCATGTTTACAACCGCGTACATCACCTCTTTTTTAACAACAGTGTAAAAGTCTGAGATCTGAGGAGGACCGCTGCTGGACTTTTGGGAGAGGAATGTTGTCCCATTCATGTCTGATCCGGTATTCTAGCTGCTTAACAGTCCTGGGTCATCTTTTGTATATCTGTGAAAGGTCTGGGGTGCAGGCAGGCCAGTTCAGCACCCAGACTCTTTTACTATTAGGCATGCTGTTGTGACAGATGCAGTGTGCAGTTTAACATTGTCTTACTGAGAAATGCAAGACCTTCCCTGAAAAGGACATTGTTTCGATGGGAGTATATGTTGCTCTAAAACTCCTTTAAACCTCTCAGCACTGTTGGGCACTAATACGCCCCTGTTCCATCAGAGATGTATAATTTTGAATTCAGCCCTTGACGACAAGCCAGATGGTCCCTCCCCTATTTAGTCCAGAGGATGCAGCATCCATGGTTCCCAAAAAGAATTTATCATTTTAATCCATTTGACCACAGAAGAGTTTTCTACTTTTCGTGAGTCCATTTTAAGTGAACTTTGACCCACAGAAGACGATGGTATTTATGGATCAGGGTGCAGAATTTGGTAGGGATGACAGGAAGACATCCCTACCAATATCCAATGACAGCTGTTATGTCCCTACCAACATTTCAGATTAGCTCCACAGCTGTAATTAGCGCCACACTGGTCCCCCACCCCCACCCCTGGAGCTTGACTCTGGATAGAGGAGGACACCCCACCACCAGCTGAGCTCATGTAGTGATTTCCATGATGGACTCATGGCTGTTTTTAATGCAGTGCCTGGGCAACGTTCAAGGCCTCCATTTCAGACACAGGCTCTAGGACGGTCATCAGTGCCAGTCTTGCCGATAACCTAAGAAGCCCCTGATGGTTCCTGGTGGTGAAGGAAACTATCAGGCTGCAGAAAGAGTACCTTCGTGTTTTGTTGGGACAGGGTATTTCTGGAACACCACACCAGTACCAGAGTTCCAGAAAGGCTGCTGCAGTGGTAGAAGCAAAATCACAGTTGTAGAAGGAATTCTTGTAGGCCATAAACTTTTGGTCCATGGTCTCAAAGAGGCTCAGCCAAACCATCCAGAAACTCAGGAAGGGAAAGCAGGGCTTGGCATTTTTGGTCTGGTGGGAGAGATGCTGATGCACACTGTAGACACTGCCATGTGGTGGAAGGGGGACTAAACCTGACTAAAATAGCCTTGGTGAAGGAAGCTGAGTCTGAAAACCCAGTACCCAGGCTGTTTGCTGAGGTAGTTAAATTTGTTCACAGCAGCAAGGTGCCAAGTGTTGACGAGATTCCCCCTAAAGGCTCTGGAAATTGTTGTACAGTCTTGACTGACACCTTTTCAGTGCTTCGTTGAGGTCTGGGAGAGATAATGGATCACAGTTACAAAAAACATTATTGTAACGTGTGATTCAATTGTCATGGTATCACACTGTTCCACCTGTTGGAGAAAGCTGAAAAGGAGGCTTGGTTCCTTTCTTCCTGCTGGAAGAGAGGGTCCAACAAACTGTCAAACAAGAAGAACAATGCAAATTCCATCCTGGCCATGGAACAGGATGGATGGAACCAGCTCTTTACCCCTATAGGACTTTTGAAGGGATTCCCCTGGGTTGGAGGAGAGTTGTTGCCCCAAGGAAAGGAGTTGATCTTGTTCTTAAGTGATGGGAAGGTGGAGCATGAGATTGACTGGCGGATTGTTGCTTCATCTGCAGCCGCCCGGCATTGTACCAGAGCAGACAACCAGACACCATCCCCTTGTGTGGGATCAACCTTTGCAATAGTTTGAAGAGCTGATACATCTAGAAGAAACTTGGAGCACAGTTCCTGCTCTGTCCTGCCTCTTCTTCTTTAGTTCAAGAAAAACCTGTATACATAAAACATGTCACACTTCCCTTAGCACACAATCTAGAACCTTTGTGGCTCAATTTAATGACTTTTTAGAACCATCCATCCATCAATCTTCCGCTTTCAAAGACCTAGGGACATTATTCATAGGCCATATTGACCTGTGCTAACCAGTAGGATTGACATTTAAAGGAAAATTACTATTCAGTGTACCTCTACCTCTATACAGACTGTATGTTCAGTCCTAATGGAACTTGGAGAACATTTTGCTGCAGAATTTCCTTCAGTGATCAATTAGTACACAGTCGCACCTGAAAGCACCAGGTGTTTACAGAGGGGGGAGTGGCCAGTGATTCCAGATAATGATGTCCCGCTTGAGTAAACAATAAACGACTGATGATTAAAATGAGGAGCTGTTTTACTGCAACACATCCAGAGTGATGCGCACACACTCTTAGCATTGGCGCTGTATGTGTGTGTGTCTTAACATGTGTCTCTAATTTTGTGTGTCTGCGCAAACTAGCTTCCAGTAAATGATAAATTCCTGTTTAGTAGCTTCACAAACACTCACGTGCGCCCTCATTATGTGCTGTATATGTTAATCCTGTTCACAGAGAATGAGTGTGTAGGTGAATAAAGTGTGTGTGTGTGTGTGTGTGTGTGTGTGTGTGTGTGTGTCCAGGCTGATAAATAATTCAGCAGATGGAAGCGGCGTGACTCCCCGCCGGCTCTCAGAAACAACCTCTGGCTCTGTGTGTGTGTGTGTCTGTGTGTGTGTGGTGGCGTTTACACATTTGTGGGTTTGTGTGTGTGTGCATGTGTGCGTGTGAGACGGCTCAGCATGTGTGTGTTTTTCTGTGTGAGTGTTTCCTGCAGGCGTCTGCAATGGAAAACATTGCAAACACTCTCTCTCTCCTCCCCTCCCCCACTATTTGCTACCTCGTTCGCCCGCTCGCTCGCTCGCACGTCCGCCCGCTCGCTCGCTGCTGCACTCAGGCGAGGAGGCTGTGTGTTTCTTTGTTCCTCTCTCACGCTCTCTCTTGCTCCGTCTCTTATTATCTAACCCGTCCCCGGCTGAAGGACAGACGGCGGCTCATTTTTGGGCGATGAGTATAGTCGTCGCATAAACGGGAGAATGATGAGAAGCTGCAAGAAAAGTTTAAGTTTGACGCACAAACTGGTGAATAACAACTAACATCTTTAAATATGGCCTTCACATTTAGCTTTGACATACGTTGACAACTTACATCAATAATACAGCTAAAGCATAAGTGAACACACAGCTTTGAAACTAATTTTTATATTTGCTGTGATCTGTATTTTAGCTCTGACACACCACTTCTGAGGGATAGCATCATCTTTGATGTGCATCCAGGCTAAACCTCCATAAAGCCATTGAGAGATCTTAGAACAAAGATCTCAGAACACTTTGACCGTACTAGAGTAGCAAAATTCACAGTTCAAAATACTCCATATTTATCTTATACTAGCCCTTGATGTGATACTGTATCTGTGAGTCCCACCCATCCATCTATTATGATCTTCCATTATCCAGAGTCAGATTGTGGTGGCAGCAGACTAAGCAGGTATTCCAAACACTGCTCTCCCTGAAGAAAGCCTTCCAGTTTGTCCTAGAGAGCCCCAAGGGGTTCCCATGCCAGATGAGATACATACAGTAATCTCTCCATGGGGTTCTGGGTCTGCCTCACTCTCTCCTCCCAGTTGAGAGTGCCCAGAACACCTGCAGATGGAGGCACCCAGGAGGCCTTCTAACCAGATGCTGAACCCACTTCGGCTGGCTCCTTTTGACATGAGGGAGCAGCTACTCTGGTCTGACCCCTCACCCTACCTCTAAGGCCGAGTCCAGACACCGTACAACGTAAGCTCCTTTAGGCGGGTTATTCCCGAAGCTGAGGGTTGACTGGTAAATTGAAGGCTTCGCCTTTCAGCTTTTGTTTCTTGTAACCACAGCAGTCTGGTATAATGCCCACATTACTGCTGACAGTGCAACAATCCACTGGTCAACCTCATGTTCCACCTCGCCATCACTTGTGAATGAGACCCTAGGTACTTTACTCCCCTCTCTTGAGGCATGCTCTCTCCCCGAACCCAGAGGGAGTCCCCCTCCCTTAAAGCTCACCTTCCTCTGACTGGCTAACCTGTGGAAGCCCGCTGAGGGGCACAATCCTGTGCTCGTGAGCTCAGCTTTTATCTGAGAGGGATGCGTACATTAACCTTATTATTTCAAGCTTTGGCCACATTTAATATGAACATCACTCTTCATCAGACATTTTGTCTGAAAGAACTACTGTAGGCTCCCTTTTTTAAAATCTTTTAGTAGTGGGAGCATACGGGAGTTAATGTTTTACTTTGTGTGTTCATATGGAAAACCCATTGCAGCTCTGTATTGTTGTTCTTGGATTACAGTAGAGTTGTGAGCAGTCTTTGTTCACATACAACTGAAAAGAAGGTGAAGTTCAAAAAAGGGACTACATCCACCAAAATATAATCTATAAACTGTAAGCTCCCCTTATGATGTAGTTTATTATCAACAGCATTTTCTCTGCATTCAGTTTCTAAACTGTAGCTACCAGCGCAGAACACTATCTGGATATCTGCTGGCTACAGAGACAGTCCCCACTCAGATGATGGCTGATTGGTTCATTAAGGTGTTTTTTTTAAGGTCCCCTCCCTAAAACCCCTCTTTCTTCTAATTGGTCGAGATCTGAAAGCCCGTCAATGGGCCAGCAGAAGATGACCGCACCAGCCACTCCCAAAAGTACAAAAACAGCCTGAAGCTTGAGCTGAAACATCTGATACTATATCATTATATATACAGTACAGTACTTACAGAGTATAAGTACTAGGCAAGAAGTCTTCAGGAATAGTTCTCCAGGCTTCTTGAAGGACATTCAGAGCTGCTCTTTGGATGTTGGCTGCCTTTTGTTCTGTTCAATGATGTTGAGGTCCAGTCTCTGGGGAGGCCGATCCATGACCAACAGTTTTGCTTTGTGTGTTTTTCTATCCAGTTACGATTTTACTGCATTGGCAGTGTGTTTGGGATCATTGTCATGCTGGAAAATGAAGCTGTTACCAACCAATTGTCCAGCTTACTCAGTTTTTTTAAGGCCACACTGCACACCGTGCCAAAACATGCCAAAGTTTCAGCCAATATCTCTTTGGGAATCACCTTGTTGGTGTACGATACTAGTTTATGTCTGTGAGATTGTGTTATCTTTGGCATTTTTCAGTGATTCATGAAAAAGAATGGGGGAAAAAATAATAAATTTTATGACTGCCTGCTAATAAAAGTGCCAAAAGATACAATTTAAAACTGGTTCTTTGCTCAGTTGTCTAATATGTGTCGACACAACACTGGTTCATCCCTTAAGCTTAGTGCCTTTTTTCTGCTAGCTGCAGAAACAATCCCTCACGTTCTCTTTTTATTACCTGCATGCAACTTTATTACCATCAACAAGTTGACGCCTGATTATTTATTTATTTATTTTTACTCATTATTAATATCATTTGTAAATTTTCTACCAAAATGTATATTTTGGGCATTAACATTCCATGCCTGATTTGTGTTACTGTGTTTCCTTTCAGTTTTCCACATGGCCCCCCAGCCCTCCTCTCCCACCCATCTACCCCGGCAACCATGGAGTTCCGTGCCCCGGCCACCAGCTCCCACATCTTTCACATCCTTCACTTCCTTCCACCTTCAGGACAAACATCAGAAGCTGAAGGAGAGTCACAAGGTCTCAAATTTCCTTCCTTCCTTGCCTTCTCGTGCTTCCTCTTTCTCTTCATCACCTGACCCCCATCCCTTCCGCTGCCACGATGATGACCCAGAAAAGCCGAAGGGCAAGCGCCCCTGCAAGACAAAGCACACCGGCGGAGAGGCAGCAAAGGAGGATGGGGAAGTCGAGGCTGGAAGTGACGAGGAAGAAAGGAATGGGAAGGTCTGTTGTCTTTTTTTCCCCACATTACAAAATGTTATTCATTCATTTATTTAGAATGAATGAATTTTTGAATAGGGTTTTGAATGGAGCTGTGAGAATCTGAGAGGAAGTGAATGATGTCATCAGCGTATATGTTTATGTAAAGTTTATATGCTTTATTTCTTGCTCTGTGTATGAGAAAAGCACTCAGTGGACACATCAAAAAGCATAGAGGACAGGACCTCTGACTCATTTCCTTTGAAAGTGTGAAAATGTAAAACTATGATTCATTTTATTTTTCCATCATACATGAAAGTAATGAAACAGGCAGGCTACACTAGGCTTAAACTGCCATCAATAACGCCCCTCAAATCCACACAAATGTGGAGACATTGAGTTTGAGAGCCCTTGTTTTTCTGTTTACCTAATGGCAGAAATGCAAACGCATGCAAATGATGTGACTCAGGATGACTCAAACACCCACACACTCACCCAGGGGGATGATGTCGAGAGGGAGCGCTTGTTTAACTCCTTGATACTGGTTTATATCTGCAGTAATGCACCACAGCTGAAGGTAAAATGTAAGTACCTAAATCAAACGCTCCTTAGTGGACTGAAAAGAAAAGGGTGTCTGGAAGAACAGTGACACAAGTCCAGTTTGCAATACCCACAAAACTCTCTGGACATAATGAAGAAAATCAAATGCACCCTACAAGGTGGAAGTCAAAGTCTGTGAGACGCAACAAACACCTTCCAGAATAAGGTAAAACGTTGTGAGACATCCTAAACCCTCAAGAAAACCAAGATGAGTCTGAGTGAAAATGCCGATAAAACCCGTAATCAGATGAAGAGACCCAAAAGAATGTCCTTAAATGATGGCAAAACCTAAACGAGTTCCACGAGAGCAAAACAAGATGGCAACAAGTCCAAGTAAACATATAATCTCTGCTCAAAGGCCTGCGACGATTTTCAGCTCTCTGGTTTTCTGTCTTATTTGTCCTCCCTCTCGTCTCTTTTCCGTCTCTCTTAATCGCTGCAATTATTGTCCTGATTGGAGCTCGCTGGGAAAACTCAGCAGGGACGTGTGTGTTTTTACTGTGTGTGTGTCTGTGTGTGTGTAATTCAATTCACTGCAGATTAAACTGAAGGAGAGAGCGCGCAAGGGAAGAGGGAGGGATGGAGTGATTGAAGGTTATGAAGGAAGAATAATATTCTCCGCATGTACTGCTGGTGTGTGTGTGTGTGTGTGTGTCATCCTCTGTGTGCATGTGTCTGTGTGTGTGTGTGTGTGTGTTCATCCTCTGTGTGTGTGTGTGGCGCACAGGCAGAGGATTGTGTCGTTTTGACAGCTGCTGCACCGGAGATTTCCTCCGGGCAGCGAGGACACAAACACACGCTTACGCACACACACACACACACACACACACACTTTCTCTCGCTTCTCGCTCCACCCTCCTCCTCCTTGTTTGAGTCTGCTGCGCTGGAAAACACACACACACACACACACATACACACAGCTCCAGGGCAAAGCTCGCATCCTGTTTGCCGATGCGTGGCGGCGAGCGGCTTCGTTTGACAGACGCCTGCACACACACATTACACACTCACACAAACACCCTGACACGCACAGGCACATTAGCACGCACACGCCGTCTGGCTGCTAAGCGGTGGAGGCTGCTGTGGTGGCGTCAGCAGCTCAGCGATGCAGTTTCATCCACCTCTACCTGCTTGTGATTTAATTAAAAAGTATGAAGTAAAATTCTGTTCATTTGTTTCAGCTCAAATACAACAGAAAATACTCTTCAGGAGTGGAAAGAAGAAGAAAAGGTCCTCCTAAATAGTTTTAATAACACAACCAAAAATGTATTTTTAAACCAAATAAATTGTGTGGATGTTTGATGCTTAGTTTTTGTTTTTTGGGGTGGGGGTTTAATGTGTTGTTTTTTTTAATAAAGTTGGTGATTCAGCCACAGAGCTGCTGAGCAAGGTTCTGCATCATTAATGCCTCATGAGGCTGCTGAACGCTGCACACTTGTTGAATGCACATTAACCTTAATATCAGAAGGTTTAACTTTAAACCCTTTCCCACTGCAGGAAACCAAATCCACCGGTTGAGTGAAAATTGTGCAGTGCTGTCGCTGAGTCATCTTTCTTTTTAGCCAAGTCATCCAGCTCTGAGCCCCTTCTTGTTTGCAGTGATGATGGACAGGTGGACAGATGAGGTCAGGCAGGCGTCTCCGTGGACTGTGATGTTTGCAGATGACACTGTGATCAACGGTGAGAGTAGGGAGCAGGTGGAGGAGAGCCTGAAGAGGTGGAGGTATGCTCTGGAGAGAAGAGGAATGAAAGTCAGTAAAAGTAAGACAGAATCCATGTGTGTGAATGAGAGAGAGGCAGGAGTAACAGTGAAGATGCAAAAAATAGAGCTGCGGAGTCATCCATCCAAAGCTATGGAGGGCGCACAAGATAGGTGAAGCAGAGAGTGCAGGCAGGGTGGAGTGGGTGGAGACAAGTGTCTAGGGTGATTTGGGACAGAAGGTTAGCAGCAAGAGTGATATGGAAGATTTACAAGATGGTAGTGAGCCCTGCTGTGATGTATGTGTTGGAGGTGGTGGCAATGACAGAAAGAACTGGAGGTGTTTAGGATTTCATGGTAGTGATCAGAATGGACAGAATTAGAACATCAGCTCAGGTTGAGGAGGTTTGGACATGTGCAGAGGACGGATTGTGGATATATTGGACAGAGACCACGGAAAAGATTTATGGCTGTAGGGAAGGAGGGCGTGCACAGGACTAATGTGCCAGAGGAGGATGGAGGCAGATGGAGGCAGATCAGCTGCTGCAGTGACCCCAAAAGGGACCAGCCAAAAGAAGAAGATCCAGCTGAATTCATTGATGTCTGAGGTCAGAGGAGAATGAACAGACTGCTTTGAGGTGGTAGGATGGCAACAGTAATTCAAACGACCACTCTTTACAACCAAGGTATGCAGAAAAGCATCTCTAAAGCACAATACATTCAACTTTGAAGCAGCAGAAGACCACACCAGGTGCCACTTCAACTAAAAACAGGAAACTGAGCCTGTAATTCACACGGGCTCACCAATAGAAGATTGGAAAAATGCTGACTGGTCTGATGAGTCTTGATTTCTTATGTTTGGATGGCAAGGTCAGAATTTGTAAGTGTGGATCCATCCTTCCAACAGTTCAAGCTGCTGCTGGTGGTGTAATGGTGTGGGGAATGTTTTCTTGGCATACTTTGGCCTACTCAAGTGCTGACCATGTCCACCATACAGCAGGATAACACAACATGTCACAAAGCTCAGAACTTCTCAAACTGGTTTGTTGCACATGACTGTGAGTTCACTGTCCTCAAATGGCCTCCACAGTCACCAGATCTCAGTCCAACAGAGCAGCTTTGGGATGTGGTGGAACAGGAGACTCTCATCATGGATGTGCAGCTGACCAATCTGCAGCAACTGTGTGGTTGTATCATGCCCGTATGGACCAAAATCTGCAATTTTCCAGCACCTTGTTAAAGCTATGACCAATTAAAGCAATTAAAAAGGCAAAAGGTGGTCAATCACAGTATTAATGAAGTAGCTGGTGAGTATATAATCCTTCTAGAAGATTTGAATCTCAATCAGGAAGAATCAAAAATACACCCCAAAAAAGTAACCACTGCCTTGTAACTACTAAAAGGTCTTGAGGTAGACAAACTGAAAAGTCCACCAAAAGACCAACTGTTGTGTGTTCATTTAGCAAAATTAATATGAACATCAAACAACCAGAAGCTGGTAGAGGGTAGTGTGTACAGTCTACATCTAGCCTAAAAGAACAGCCGAGTTCAAAACCAATTCCAAGATCAAATCCACAACCAACCCAAAAACTATCCCAGAACTAGCGCGAAATCCAAGTGCAAAGCCAAGTCCCAAACAAGCCAAAGAGAAATCCAGTGCTGTTTAACCCGATCGCCACTGATGCACCTGTGACCTGTGATCTGCTCTTACCTGCCGTAAACTGCTAGTTAACACCGAGTGCATCATCGCTAAGATGTCTGATCAAATGCGCTTCGAAGTACCATAATTACGTGACCGTTTTAAAACCAGAAACAATTTCAAGAAGAGTAAAAAAGAAATCAAAAGTGAAAGTTACTGCTGCTTGAAATCAGTTCAGTTTTCTAAAACTAGTAAAAAAAAGACAAAAACGAGCTCAGAACCAGCTTTAATATTAAATCCAAAACCAGTCTAAAAACAAACTGATAATCCAGTTCAAATCCATATAAAAGTTTAAAGGAACATTTTAAAGTTTTTTCTGAATTTGTAACCACCACCTTAAAACTAGTAATATATTAACCAAATGTGAAGCCAGAGCGCTGATCTCAGAGTTATCACATTTTATGAGATTATGTGAAGAGACAGACGACAGCGAGAGAGACTGGATTCACACAAGAACCACAGGAAGTTCTCCAGGATCAAAGTCCAAAAAGTTCCGCACAACATCCAGAACACAAGAGGACCTAAAATGACACCCGGTGGAACCCCACACAAGAAAAAAGATGTGACTAATCCTGCTAAAGCTTTTCTTTCTTGTGCATTAGAGTCAAAGTGTGATCCTGAGTGGCAACAACGCGCAACAACACGCCTGAGGAAACAAGATAAAGAGGAAACACATGAAGGGGAAGAGTGGGAGAGGGGCGAGAGAGGCATGCCCACAGTGAGGAGAGAGGGAGAGAGAATCCTAATTTGTTCCTCCTTTGCTCCGTCTTTTACTTTAAGACAAACCATCACCCCTCCTCCTCCTGAGCTCTCTGTCATCAGCCTCAGGCTTTCTCTCTCACACACACACACACACAGACACACAAACACACACACACACACTTTCACAAAGAAAAACACACACACACGGAAATCACATGAAAACAGAGTCGCGGGAGCAGAGGTGGTGACAGTGCTATTTTTGACTGAGCCTGAAAAGAAGTGTGTGTGTGTGTGTGTGTGTGTGTGTTGTCAGTGAAAAAAAACAAAAAGCGTGGCAAAGATAGATGTAGAAAGAGAGCGAGCGCGCTCTTGTGTGTTTAATTGTTTTGGTGGTAATAAAACCAGTTTTCATGCTAATCGCTTTAAATGTCTCTCTCTTTTTACTCAAACACACACGCACACACACACGCACACACGCACACGTGCAGGTCTCCCTGTCAGATTCGTCTCGCTCGCCCAGCCATCGACCTTCCTCCCCACAGCTCGCGCCCTCTGCCCGGCCCATCCCTCCGGAGGTGCGCCGGCTCATTGTGAACAAAAACGCTGGAGAGACTCTGCTGCAGCGAGCCGCCCGGCTGGGATACCAGGTAATAGAATGCGAGCACACACGCAGGTGTGCACACAGGTGGTGTAAATGGTGCTTGGGTGAACCGTTTTAAATTACGGGGTCACAGCTGTTGGTTACGTGTGCAGATTTTAGACAAAGTGTGTCAAAAAAGTCAAATTCTTTTACCTTTTAAAAAGTTTTTAGTCAGCTGCTCCTTTCATACACTTTAGTCTGGTTTTCCTCAGGGATACTTTAGTTCAGTTTGTGACATTTTAGTGCCCTTTTTGCCTAGTTTTCCTCAAGGACAATTTAGTCCATTTTCCCCTTTGGAGGCATTTTAGTCCATTTTCCATCTGTCAGTATGTCAGTGTGCCTGAGGTAGGTAAAAAGCTCTTTGAGTGCTTGGTAAGAGAAGCACAATATAAATACCAGTCCATTTTCCATCTTAGTCCGGGTTTCTTCTTGGAGCAGGGCTTTGGCTGCAGTTGAAGCAAAAACTTTGGTGAAGCCGCGGAGCTTCCACTCAGCGCTGAAGTGATTCTGGCAAACCATCAGGTGGTTTCTTGTCCACAGTGTATATGGAGGGGGTGGACTGCTGCTGTCCTCAACTTTGAGGATCCCCTGATCCTCCTTCCATTGAGGAAGCAGTCTGGGGACGAGGGGCTGACTCATACATTTCTGTGCTTTAGGTCTCTGGCACAGATAAAAAGCTTCCCTTTGGACTGACTGGGGTTGAGGTTTCCCTCTTTAAGACAGCAGAGGGATCACACTCCTTAGCTTCCCTAGGTAGGGCTACACCAGGTTACTCAAGAGGAATCTCAGATTCAGGTGGAAGAGTGCAGTTTTCACCCTGGTTGTGGCTTTGGAGAAGGTATTCAGCAGTGTCCCTCAAGGTGTCCCGTGGGGAGTGCTTCAGGAGAATATCTGGCTTGTGATTCAGGCCCTCTACAATCACAGTGGTCGGAGGTCTCAGGGTTTCATCTCTGCTTTTGCAGATCATGTGGTTTTGATGGCTTTACCGAGTCATGACCTCTAGCTCACACTGGGTTGGTGTGCAGTCTGGTGTGAAGTGGCTGAGAAGATAATAGCACCTCCAAGTCTGAGGCCATGGTTCTCAGCTGGAAAAATAATGAAGCCCACTCCAGGATGGCAGTGGGTTTCTGCCTGGAGTGAAGTAGTTCAGGTAACTCAGGGTCAAGCTGCAGATTTACTGGTTGATCTACATATCTACTCTCACCTGTGACCATGTGACCTTAAAATGAATGTTTTTCAAAGGGCGTCTGGGCTCAGCCGCACACATAGGCCAGTCATTTGAGAGGAGACGCGCTGGAGCCATTACGCCTCTTGGCTGGTGGGAAACGCCAAAGTAGTGTCTTCTTGTGGATTTTAGTTTGACATTGTGATCAGAAATTTACACTGAAATGAACCAGAGCGTCTCCATCCATTCATCCTCCTCCACTGAGCGCCCTCTCAGCTGCATTGTTCTGCCTCGCTCGCTCTTTTCTGAGCGGAGATCATTAATTCAGGCACTCCTCCCTCTATCCTTCCTTGAACTTTAATCCCCCCGCTTCCAGATGAAAAAAGATTAGAGAGAGACTTGCTTCCCATCCGTTCACATCCCCCCTCTCTCTTTAATTGAATTAGCCCTCGGCTCACCACTCACTCATTCCTCTTTTTCCCTGATTTGATTCATTTTTCATAAAAATGAAAACTCACGTTCATTTAAACACAAACTAAAACCTACATTTGTACCAAAACCCAGCAGCAATATACAAGTGACAGAAGCGATAATTAGATCCGAAAGGAACGGTTGAGAGAGAAGTAATCAGGCACAAGTCTAGTTACTGCAAATGCAAAAAGAGTGAAAAGGTTTCAAATTGAAGCCAATAAAAAATTAAAATTCTCAGCTTTTCTTTGCCATTCAGTACTTCAGATGTGCAGTTGATCAAAATGATGATTGCACTTGATAATCAAAGCCAAAATTTGATACTTTCATGTTCTCAAATGTGAAACTTTGCTGTGATTTGAATGTTTTTTTTTTGTGTTTTTTTTTTAATCATACAAAAATGTAAAGGCCTGCCTGTGTTCAGTTGGAACCATGTTAACTGCTGCCCCACCAAAATCAAGTCACACACTAATATTTTGTTGAGCCATTGGGCACAAATTCACCATGGCATCATTTTGATGAGCTTATGCAGTGTCTCAACAATTCGTGTTTTGCTAGGGCCCCGTATAGATGAATGGAGAGTCGGACCACCGCATGAAGTCTTCTCCAGCACAACCCTCACATTCTCATTGAAGGCTGAACTCTGTGGTGGCCAATTCATGTGTGCAAATAGTCACATGTTCCCTGAACCACTCTTTCGCAATTTGAGCCTGATGAATCCCAGCATTGTTATCTGGAAATATGCCATGCCATCAGGGAAGAAAAACATCCATTGATTATTCAGTATAGTCCAGTAGTCAGCCGACCTCAATTATTGGGCACATAATGTCACCTGACCAACTGAAGCAACCACAGATCATAATGCTGCCCCCTCAGACTTGTACGTTAGGCACTAGGCATGATTGGTGAGTCACTTCATCACCTCTCTTCTTACCCTGATGCATGCATCAATCTGGAACAGGGTACACTGAACTCAGCAGGACCCTTGACATTTCCCATTGCTCTAAAGTCCAATATTTATGCTATTTTTTTCTGATTAACCTTGTGGTAAATGGTTATCCTATAAGGCTATACCGCCAATGTGTATTCCCAGTCCCTTGGGTTCTCTTCACATTGTGTAAAATTTTTCTCATTTTCACCATCAAACACAGCCGTCAACGCCATCAAATTCCACCAAATGTTTGTCATCTCCAAGGATTTTTTTCCAACCCCATTTCATCCTCAGAGAATATTTACATATTAGTAAATCATCATATCGTGTAACCCTTTGTAAAAGTGGAAGCAGCCTTATATTTATATGTTGCCTTTTCTTTTCTTTTTTTTTTTGGTTAAAATTCACTAAATGTTTAAAAACACACCAACCACACAGGAAAGTTGTTTTTTTTCCCCAGGATTTGTCAAAACCACACGCACACACACGTGCATACTCACATAGTGTGAATATTTCATGCTCAGGGTGATGGCTCTTGTCAGGGCTCACAGGTGTCACCAGCCTCTCGCTCTCTTGCTCTCTCTCTCTCGTTGATGTGCACTGGTGAAGCTAATGAGCTCAGTTTGCAAATGAAGCCGTCATCCATCACCACACACACACACACACACACACACACACACACACACACACACACACACACACACACACGTTTCCGAGCTGCAATCATTTTAGAGAGTGCAGGGGCTTCAATTATGTTCTTAAGGTGGAACTGTTTACCTGTAATGTGTTGTTTCCCTGTTGCTGTGTTTTCCATATAGTGTAGGCATACTAAATTGTCCTCTGACAAAAATGTTACAATATATTTTAAAGCTACAGTCATTTGGTTGACGTGGCTGGTTTAATTGTTTGTATAGATGATTGTATCATCTGCATAGAGACAAATAAAATGTTACCACATTTTATAACCTCACAATTTATTTGCATACTTTTTATACTTAATATAAACAAACAGACAGACAGACAGAATAATGCAGTGGTCCAGAAACGCTGTGTCCATTGTGTGTGTGTGTGTGTGTGTGTGTGTGTGTGTGTGTGTGTCAGTCATTCTGTTTCCATCCTGTTAGCTTTTTTTTTTTTTCTCTCCTAGAACTCAGCTCTTAGGTAGATAGGCAGAGCTTTCAATCAAGTTAAAAGATTTTAAGTACCTAAATGTTGAGAACATTGTATAATTTGTAGTTAGTAATTACACCGTTGATTTGGGGACAAGCATCTTTTAGAGACATGTGTAAAAATGTAGAGCTGGGTAAATGCAGCTGAATATCATCTTTTTCAGAAAACCAATGTTGCCGCTGGTGATTAGGTTTAGCTAACTAAGGCCCCATTTACACAACACCATGTCAAAATGAAAATAGCACAGTTTGATGCATTTCAGCCTCCCGTTTACATGAGAACGGAGTGAAAACAATACTTATACAGGCCCCAGAGTGGAGCATTTCTGAAACGCTCTGGCCTCCATTTCCATTTAAACAGACGAAAATGATGCTTTTTGGAAATGGGGGCACTCAGTCATGTGCACTATGGTTGCGGCTCCTATATCCACACCGCCAACTTGTGGCCTGGCAATAGGAACCTCCTTGCAAAACATTTCCATGTATACGCATCACTTTTTGGAAACAACAACGGAAAAACACCATTCCCATTGGAAGGGTTGCTGTGTAAACGGGGCCTAAGCCTTCCATCACACAGAACTAGAAACCAGTGAGAGATCCCCTGGACACTAGGGGAAAAGTCTATTTTCCAACCAATTGGTAGGTATTTATTGGAGGTTGCTGGCAGCTGCTAAGTGAAATTGGTCACAAAGTGGTACATGGCGCTTGCAATTGCTTTGTTCACTGGTACATTCCCACAGGTGTTGTCTGCAAACACTTGCCAACTACTTGCCAAACAGTAGTGAAACCTGAAACCTGTTTTTTTCCTGTGGTTGCCATGCCTGTGTGACTGTAGCCTGACACAACTGCTCATGTGTGCAGCCAAGACTGGAGACACTGGGCTGTTGTAGAGGGAATACAGTCTTAAGAATAACACAAGACAAAATGTATTCAGATTCTGTGTGAGGTTTGGGACAGGAGGGAAAATCTGACTCTGGTCTCAAAATTGTTTCCACATTTCCAGGAGGTGGTCTTGTACTGTCTCGAGCGGCGAGTCTGTGATGTCAACCATAGAGACAATGCCGGATATTGTGCCCTGCATGAGGCTTGCGCCCGTGGCTGGCTGGGCATCGTACGCCATCTGGTAGAACATGGAGCCAATGTCAACTGCAGCGCTCAGGATGAACCAGGTACCGTGCATTCAAGGAGATTTTTGCTTTTGGTGGATTATAAGAGCTGAGTGTAAAATGAGTTCTCGCTCAGGTTTCCTGGATGCTTGATCAATTACTGGTGATAAATGAAAGATGTGCAAATGGGCACAAAGCTATAACTGACGTCGTGAAACAGGTACAGATAACTGTATCATCGACATATTTCATTATCTCCCTATTATTCTTACACTTTATGTGGAGAATAAAGACTATTTTTTAATTTGGGCAGAAATCATGTCCCATGATGATTTTGGAAAAATGGGTGGGTTTTTATTATCTTTGTAGGTAATAGTATAATCGGCATATAGATAAAATCTAGAAAATGCAGCTGGCACTAATAAAAGAATTGTCTGGTGCACATACACTGATAAGGCATAACATTATGACCACTGACAGGTGAAGTGAATAACACTTATTATTTCTCTGTTATGGCACCAAGTGAACATTTTCTCCTCAAATTTGATGTGTCAGAAGCAGGAAAAAAAAATGGACAAGCGTCAAGATTTCGAGAGTTTGGTAAGGGCCAAATTGTGATGGCTAGACGACTGGATCAGAGCATCTCCAAAACTGCAGCTCTCGTCTGCAGTGGTCAGTATGTATCAAAAGTGGGCTAAGGAAGGAGCAGTGGTGAACCAACAACAGGGTCATGGGTGGCCAAGGCTCACTGATGCATGTGGGGAGTCAAGACTGGCCCATGTGGTCCAATCCAACAGATGAGCTACTGTAAACATTCAAACTGGTTCTGATAGAAAGAGGTCAGCAGATTGCAATTTGCTGTGTGTGGGCCTGCATAGCTGCAGGCCAGTAAGGGTGCCCATGCTGACCCCTGTCCACTGTCAAAAGCATCAACAATGGGCACATGAGCATCAGAACTGGACCAAAGAGCAATGGAAAAAGGAGGGGTACAACAATGAATTTGACGTGTTGACTTGGCTTCCAAATTCCCCAGATTTCAACCCAGTTGAGCCTCTGTGGGATGTGATGGACAAATAAGTCTGATCCATGGAGGCCCACCTCACTAGTTACAGTACTTGAAGGATCTGTTGCTAACATCTTGATGCCAGATACCACAGCATGCTTTTGGCGACAAAAGGGGGATCAACACAATATTAGACAGGTGGTCATAATGTTACGCCTGATTGTTTTATAAGCCCACCATTCTTAAATTGTACTAGTTCAGCTGTATTTTATAACCATATAATATACAGACAGAAATGCCTCTATAGTCAGTGCTGGTCCATCACTGCAAAACACAGTATCTCCTTTGCAGTCAGATGGACTCGTAACAAGAGTTTTGCAGGTTCAGTCACCTTTGAGCCAAACTGAGAAGCGAGTGACCGTTTCTCCGGATATCACGTAGACATTAAAATTTAAAGTAGCAACGGCTGCTGTAGAAACAGGTCAAAAATGACCTTCAGGTGACGAGGATAGATTCAGTCCTGCTCTCTTCTCTCATCAGGCCACTTCATGATGCTGTGGAAAATGACCACGTGGAGGTGGTACGCTTCCTGTTGGCCTGTGGCGCCGACCCCACTCTCACCTCCTACTCAGGACGAGCACCAATCAACATGACCCACAGTGCTGCCATGGAAACCTTTCTGGAGGGTAGGAAGAAAATTTGTGTGCTGCCTGTTAACTGCTGCTGGTTATAACTCATAAATCAAATGCCCTGCTGATGTTCTGACATCGATCACACCCTCATTTAGTCAGATGGGCTTCAGTGGATTATCTTCTGGATAGTTTGCCCCGGAGTCTGTGATACACAATGAGCCAGTTATTTGGTGTGTTATTTGGTTTGTTAATCTCTATAAACAGATGTGGATTTAAGTTTTTCTGGTTTCCATTTGTAGTCTAAATGAAGTTGACCAATAATATTTGAGCAGGCTTTGGTTGCATACAGGTAAGTAGTCACTGTGGAGAGCAAAGGAGCGATGGTATTTGCTTAAAATCTGTCTGCATTGGTGAACAGTAACCCGTGGATGGAAACAACAATCCTGTTTCAGGATATGCCGGCTGCTCCAGAAGCTCCCAGAAAGTCAGCAGACTAAGGAATGTGTTCTCACATCGGTTGACTTTGCTGGTGGACAAGACCAAAAAAAATCATTTTTTCTAGCATTTATTTATGTTGTTCAAACTATCAGCAACTGTATCTAACTTTAACATTTGTATCGTGTACCTGTTTATGAAATAGCTTGGACAGAGGTTCTTTTGCTGTTTTGTAATTGAAGGTCTGAAATGTTTTCACACTATCTTAAAAAGGTATTAAACGTCGTATGATTGTGCCATGTTGCCATTAACCACAGGGTTTGCGGTTTGATTGGGACCTATAATTGTACTCGGGCAACACTAGACCCCAGGTTGCTCCTGACAGGTGTCTGTAGAAGTAAAAAGGTCTTGTGGAAGTTTTTGGATGCTTTTTACGTCATGTTTCAGATTTATTCTTTTCTCATCAGTGACAAATCTGAAACATTTTTGTGGTATTTCATTCAAAATAAATGTTCCATTCACGTAAGCTCTCGGACCTTCCAGCGGACTAAAGGCTGTTTGGTGGCAGTGACAGTCTCAGGTCTTGCTCTTCATTCATGCTCAGCCGGTTTGGACAGGGAGCATCACTGCGGGGCCATTTTCATGTGCTCGGGTCGGGACTGTGGCTGGATTCAGGTCCAGGACTCTCCCGAGCTCCCGAAGTTGCTGCTGGATTTTCTTGTCAGTTTTATCTTAAAATGTAAACCTAAAACCTGAGATCCTTTGCACTCCTAGAAAGGTTTTTACTAACGGTCACTCTGTATTTTCCTGAATCCATCTTATCCCGGTCCAGCCCCAAAATGCACCAACACTGCAGAGATGTATGTTTTAGTGAGGAATGGCTTCGTCTTACTGCACCAGTGGTTGTGCTGTAAAGGATTATCACATCAGAAATTCTTGGCTGAAAGACATGACAGAGCCCCCGAGTGAGATTCAGGACCCACTGTGGACGGATCGGGGGGAGTCACTGAGAGGAGGTTGTCTCTCCTTGCTTTTTCATGAGCACAGAGTGGAAGTCATGGGTGTGCGTTTCTGATGTCAGCTGTCAACCACTCAGGTCCGCAAAGCAGGATCCGCCAACCCCCAGTTTCTGTCCCAACACCCTACAACTATCCGGCCGTAGGGCGTTGGACCGGCTTCGCTGTGTTTACAAAAGTCATTAAAATTCACACGTAAAAAGTCGTTTGTCCTCCAAAGGAGAAAAACGAAGAAAAGAAAGTGGAAAAAACAAAGAATTAAACATATCGTGAGAGCGAGAAAAACAGTGGAGTAAACAAGAAGGAAACAGAGAGGAAAGCGATGCAGCCTGAGAGTGTGTGTGTTTGTGTGTGTTTGTGTGTGCACTCGCCAGCCTGTCTGATTACCATTCCCTGCCTCTATTTGTTCTCTCTCTCCCCATCTCTCTTTTTCCCTTTCTCTCTCTCCAGAGGGGTTTAATGAGGCTTGGCTGCTGAATCCCAGAACAGCTTACTGCTACACACACAGGCGCACACACAGGCACACACACACACAGGCGCACACACACAGGCACACACACACACACACACACACTCCTGCCAGCATCCGTCTACTCAGCGCCAAGCGCCGCGGCGACGAGCCGGCACCGTCTGAACACAAACACTCATCTTCTTCTTCCCGTCTTTCAATGTGGGTCTGTGTGTGTGCGTCTGTGTGTGTGCGTCTGTGTGAGTGTGTCTGTGTGTGGCTCTATTGTTTTCATCTCGCTGCCTTCATCCTCTCTGATTGGTCGGCTCTTTGATCAGCCACAAAAGCCACTGACTCTGCCGCTCTCTCTCCCTGCAGACTATCTCTCTGACCTCCAGGGAAGGTCGGAGGGCGATCCAGGAATCTACTGGGAATTTTACGGCAGCTCAGTGTGTGGTTAGTTTACACACAAACACACACATATACACACGTACACGCCAATGATATCGTCAGAGGAGAAAGGCAGAAAGGCTGGGAAAGATAAATAATTTAGGATTAAAGAAAGTGCATGGCCTGCAGCTAAAGACAAAAGTTAGATGAGAACAAATGCAGCTCTGCTGAAAGAGCCGGGGTTAAACTAGAGCCTGAGAATGACCCAGGACAACAGGAGCCCCTCATAAACCACATGGGAATGAAGGAACCACAGCAAACCCAGTTATGACTGATGGGACTATAACTAAACAGGTTAAAACTAAAGGGGCCACCTCTAAACCAGTTAAGATTAAAGGGACCACCATGAATTTAATTAGGAATATATGATTACCATTAAACTGCTTCAGTGAGAACCGTTCCTACATCACTCACAACTAATAAACCTGTGTGTAATGATTCTAACTCTAAGGGCTAAAAACATTTGCATTTACAGATCTTTCAGTAAACATTTTAACAGGAACTAAATGGGACTAAAGGAGCAACACTTTAACTGCTACTAAAGAAATTAGCCCTTTGTCCAGTATTAAAAGACTGGTGCTAACAGTAGAACGGAAGTTCAGGCTAGGACTAAGAAATTTAGACTAAAGGAGAGGGGCTCAAGGATGTGAGATTAAATGAATGGTCAATGGAAAGTTAAGACTAAAGAATCAAGAGGAAATGATGACTACAAGAACTCGGGCCTGCCGACTGAGGATTAAACAGATTAGGGAATAAAAACGAGGACTGTTGGGACTAGAAGAAACAAATTAGAATTGAAAGAAATTGTGCTAATAGAACAGAACTAAGCAAATAAACAAATACAACTGTGGCTAAAGAAATTAAGAGTAAATAAATTGTACTAATGCAGCTATGACTACAGAAAGATCTAGCACAAGAATTGTGCTGGACCCAAAGCCTCAGTCATACAGGCCTAAAGACCTGTCAGTGACCCATTGCAACTGGTTGGTGAGTGGTTGCTGCTGGTTGCTGGTGGTCACTAGGTGCAATTGATTGCAAAGAGGTACAATGCTGCATGGAAAAGCTACTTGCAATTACTATGGTTGCTAATAGATTGCTACAGTTACCCCTAGTTTGCATGGAAAATGCAAATGTCTGCAAACACAAAATGCTCACAGAGCAGCAGTGAAACTATGAAAGTACAAACCAGAAATAGAGGGTGTTCAAAGTAAAACTTGTGCCTTTTGAAAGGTGATGGTTGCAGAAATAAAACAACTTTTCCTTTGAAGACGAATGTTCTCTATTTCCAATTTATGTCATACGTCTTCAGGTTTCACTACTGCAAACTATAGATGACCATGGCAATCTGCTCCCTACCACGAGGTTGCCAACTGGTCTCTAGGCTTGTGCGACTGAGGCCCAAGCTCTGCTTTCACTCACTGTAATCCTACTGGATTACAGTGAGTGAAGGTAAGGGACTGACAATAAGCAGATATGAAAGAAAATATGAACTTCAATTACTATTTTTATGTGTTGCTGTCGACTGTTGTCTGTGTAGAGCCATCCAGTGAAGGCAGTGCATATAATATCCTTGCTGATCCACCGGGACCCGAGGAGGAGGAGGAGGATGAAGAGGAGGATGAGGATGAGGAGCAACGTGCCAGAAGAGAAGTGTTTGAGTTTGAGCTCTCTGACCGACCGTTGCTTCCATGCTACAACATCCAGGTGTCGCTGTCCCACGGGTGAGTCATTGCTCGTATGTTGCCCTCAGAAACTTTGAGATCCATCCATCCATCCATCCATCCATCGTCTTCCACTTATCCAAAAACCAAGTGCAAGGATGCAAGAAATATGATCTTAAGAACCTATTAATAAAGACATTTAATGGAGCTAGGGGTTAGGTAGCTTTGTTGTGGACCAAGGATCGAGCAGACTAGAACTGTTTAAACCATGGGAAATGGGCTCAACAAACTAGAACAAAATTCAGGACTAAATATGTTGGGGTTAAAGGCCACAGGGAAAAAAACTGGAAGACCAAAAGGGCAAAAAAGAAAGAAAGAAAGAAAAAACAGAAACTGAGGTAAGTATATTAGTCACTAAAGGAACTAGAACAAGAAGTGGTACAAAGATCCATCCATCAATCCATCCACTCTCTTCTGCTTATCCTGTTCAGGGTCGTGGAGGGGCTGGAGCCTATCCCAGCTCTCATTGGGTCAGAGGCAGGGTGCACCCTGTACAGGTCACCAGCCTACCACAGGGCTAACACAGAGACAGACAACCATTCACACTCACATTCACACCAGTACATGAAGCACGGTGACGTTAGCACTGTTGCCTCACAGCTAGAAGATCTGGATTCAAATCCACCTACTATGCAAACACACCAACGTAATGCTAAAGTGCTTAGGGATAAAAATGTGAGTGAACAGAGCTGGGAATGACTACAAAACAAGTATCTGGGTTTGACTGAAGGGACTGCATACACGTTTATCATAGTAACAGAACAGAGGTGAGACTAACCCTGTTTGCACTGAACACATGGTATAACCAAAGAGACTAGGACTAAAGAACCACCAAATCTTTTGGGTTTAAGGACTAAACACAGTTGTATTACATGTACAAGGAGCACTGGACTTAACAAACTCAAGCTGAATTTGGAGCAGGATTAAATAAGACCGACCCAGGACAAAAAAGACCAAAGACTAATATACTGGCACTACGGTTCTGGGACAAACACACTGGGACCAAACTAGGGCTAATTCTAAGAGACCAAACACTAAAGGAAGTAGAGCAAAATGAATCTGACCGAAGCAAAAGGGACTAACAAAGACCACACCTGCGTACACACTTTGTGTTTCTTATTCACACTCATTTTATCTTCTTCACACTCGCACATTCCTCCTCAGTGTTGTTCTAACACGTCTTTTCACACTCGCACACACTCAGACACCAATTAAGGTGGCGGAAAGCAGCTCCGAAAGGAAAGAAGGGAGCAGCGGAGGAGGGAGAGAGTGGATGAAGGGTGGTGTGAGAAGGAAAGAAAAAAGATCCTCAGCGGAGGAGAGGGAGGACAGACGGAGAGGTCGTTAACGAGGATTGCATCGCCGTGGCGACGCGGCTAATTGGCTTCCAGTCCGTCTTCCTCCCCTGTCGCTTTTCTCCGCCTCTCTCTTTCTCTTCTTCGCTCGCTCTCTTTTTTCCTGTCTGCCATCTGATGTTGTATTAATGGCTCTTCCTGGATACAAGGCCACCGGGCAGCGACACACATTTCACCGAGCTGTTTAAAATTCAGGCAGCAACTGGCTTTAAAGCAACATGTGGCCTTGTCCACAGCTCTCCGTGTCTGTGTGTGTCTGTGTGTGTGTGTGTTAGTTAATCTGCCCTTGACACATGCACGCACATTGACAGACATTGTGAATCAATAACAGCTCCATTGATGTTTTCGGCTGCTACAGCAGAATATATAAAAGAGGAGCTGTCTCCTTCTTTTCTCCTCCCACCTTCCTCTTCCCTCTTTGGCATCTGTGGAAGCCAAATTTAAAATTTTGCCTCTGCTGAATATATAATATATAATCTGTCAGGCACGACTGCAGTCATTATACAGCAGCCCAGAGTGTTCAATATTAAATTAAGGCCACAAGCAGTGATGACTGGGTGAGGGGTGTTATTATGGGCAATGTAGATGTCTTCAAACCTGGAATCGTGTTTTTTTTTTTTGCATGTACACTGTAGCAGTAGAAAACACCTGATAATATGTCATGGTTGAATTTCTGGATTCATAAGGGGTGCTATGCATTGGCATATTGTATCAGTATCAAAAATTGCACATAGTGGCATGGTAATATCTATTATACATATATTCTACAAATTTAGTGCCTGTAGTTGAAGTCTAATGTGGGGGCTGCAACTCCGAAGTTTTTTTAGGGGCACTGTCAAACCACTTGGCCGCACCTTTTCCCAGGACCCATAAATCAAGAACTTTTTCTCTAGTTTTGAAATGAGCAGGACTGTGGAAAACTTGAGCCACCCCTCATATCTTTATATTTTGCTTCCAGAAGCTAGACTTGAGTAATGAAGCAGCTGTGGCTCAGGGAGGTTACTCCCCTGCTCCTCCGGCCTACATGTCCAAGAATCCCTGGGCAATTTACTGAACTCAAGGTGCTTAGGTCTAGGAAAAAGTGCTTATATGACTGTGTGGGATTGGGGGGATGAAGCTTGTAGGAAAAACCACTTGGAGTGCTGAGAGTAGAACATCTCTAAGTACCAGTCCATTTACTTCTGAAGGTCTGTCAAAGTTTTTCTTTGGACATCGGCTGCTTTTTCACCCATTTTCAGTCCAGTCTTTGTACCTGATCATTTTCAGAAGAATATTTTCTTAGAACACTTAACACACTGATTGAATCATTCCAGCATAAAAAAGGCACCTAACTCAAAGGATGAAACAGTGTTGTGTCCGCACATCACAGACAGCTTAGCAAAGTACCAATTTTAAATTCTATTGCATTTTGTTCCCATTTTTTAATTGGATCCATTAAAAATTCTAAAGATCAAACAATCTGACAGACAAACTAGCATTTTCACACCAACAAGGTGATTCCCAAAAGCTACTGGCTGAAACTTGGCATATTTTGACATGGTATGCAATTTGTCTTTAAAAAAATTTAGGAAACACAATTGGAAGACAAAAGAAGAAGTGGCAGGCCCAAAAAACTATCTACAGAAGGTGAAACGTATCTAAAATTCATGTCCTTAAGAAATAGGAAAAAAATCCAGCAAAGACCTGACACTGGACATTTAGTTGGTTCATCCAGTTTTTACTGAGGCCTTGTCAGAAATGGTCAAATTAAAAAGTGGCTGTCAAGAAGCCATTCTTAAGGAATGAAAACAGGGGAAAAAAAGTTGAGGGATGCCAAATTACACAAGAACTGGACTGAAAATTAACAGCAACAGTTCTGATGGTGTCAGGAATCCAAATTTTAAAAAATCTGGTTCAGATCATCATCAATTTGTCTGGAGGAGGTCAGCAAAAGAGGTCCAACAGTGAGCGTCTAACCCCGTCTCTAAAACTCTGTCATGGTTTGGGGCTCCATTTCAGCCTGTGATGTTGGAGCTTTAGTCCAAAATTGATGGAATTATGAGTGCAGAAACGTACCGTCAGAGTTTGAGCCACCATGCAATAACATCTGGAAAGCATCTGATTGGCAACGGCTTCATGTGCATCTGTGTTTTTCTGTCAGTCATGGATTGACCTCCCCAGAGCCTGCACCTCAACATTATTGAAGCAGTGTGGGCTCATCTTGACAAAGAACAGAACAAAGGGCAGCCAACATCCAAAGAAAAGTTTGGAAGCCTGGAGAACTATTCCTGAACACCACATAAAGGTGTTCATACCAAATATTGACTGTCCAACTCAATACCGTTGTACAAACTCTGTTTTGCCTTACATACTGCATTTCCATGAATATTTGCACGTTTCAATAAATCATTGCACCCATTTTTCTAGCAAAACATGAAGCCACGGGAAGCGGCTCTAGACTTTTGCACAGTACTGTATGCAAAATTTTGTTAAAAATTTTAGCTTGGCCTATTTAAAATGTGATTAATTTGGAAGAAGATGAAATATTCCTTCAAATTCATGAGGGCCTTTGCATCACTCAGTACTCGGGCGCTGATGAATACAAAAAGACTGTTTTGTAAATAATCACACTGACAAGTTGTCAAAATTGTATTCTGCTCAATCTGTCAAAAAAATGTAAAAGAAATTGAAGAAATAAAATAAGTAATGAGGTTAAAAAAAGTAACACCAACAACTTCACTGAAAAATGATATTTAAAAAAATTACACTGTCAAAAACTGACACTGAGAGGGAAACTGAAAGTAATTAGAAAAAGGTGTGAAATCAAAGAGAGTGAATTAAAAAAATCATACTAAATTAGTGTAAACCTGGGAAAATAAAAGCACAAAAAATCTAATCTTTTGAACACTCTTTATACCCAAATACACAATATTTATTTAACATTGATAAGATTAAATAATTTATGTTACATTTCTACTAATTGTTGGCCAACAAAGTGTTCATTTCTGGTATAAATGTTGTTTTAAAGCCTCTCCCAACAAGTCTTTAAACATAATCTAAGAATCCTCTAACTTACCACGGAATGAGCCTTTGAAAATAAAATAAATGAAAAAAATAACACTGCTTGAGATTGATCTATTCATTTGTCCCTCTTGTTTCCTCCAGTCCCAGGAACTGGCTCCTCCTTGCTGATGTCTTGGGTCGTCTTCGGATGACTTCTCGATCTTTCCGCCGCCTCTTTCCACAGCTCAATGTGCAGTCCATCCCCGAAGACGAGTTCTACCGGCAGGCATCCCTGTCACAGCTCCTGACAGGTCCTGATGAGCAGGAGCTGGCTTCCTTCAGGCCAGATGTCAAGGACCCTCTGGAGTTGGTGGAGGCTACTCCCGAGCTGGCCGGCATGCTCGGCTCCTCACTGGAGTTTGTGGACAGTCGCTGGGATTCGCTGGAAGCTTCACCACCACCAACTCCATCTCCACCACCATCACCAAGACAGCTGCAATGTATTCCACCACCATTATCCTCGGAGCAGTACGGCCCAGAACCTGGTCCTAAGGTGGAAAGTATGGAGCTGAGCCAGACTGAGTCCAGAGGTCAAGGATTTAAAAATCTAGGATATTCTACTCCCACAGCAAAGGCAGAAATTAAAGTCGATGCCAGCATGTGGGAACCACAAAAGCAAGGAAGTAAAAGTTCTGTGGGTCCTTCTCCTGGTAGGCTAAATGCAACATTGAATGCTAGCTTGTGGGAACCACAAAGACAGCATTCTAAGAATCCTCAAGTAGTGGATTCTCTTAATCCAGACTGCAAGATGGACTCCAACTTGTGGGAACCACAGCAAGGAAATAAAATGGTGGAAATCACTTCTGTCAAATCCGATGTGACGGCTGGGGCTAGTATGTGGGAACCACAACGACTACGAAGTCGGAATGCTGTGAATTCTGATGCCAAATTGGACACAGCACTATCAGAACCACCACGACTTCGGAATAAGAACCCTGGGAATAATGCTCCCACTCATTCAAATGGGGCAGTGGATGCTAACATGTGGAAAGGACAAAATCAAGGAAACAAGAGTGGCAGGGTTTTGGATTCTACAAACCCAGCTGCTGCAGTTGGTTGTGGTATTTGGGAACCCCAACGACTGCGAAGTAAGAATGCTGGGATCTCTGGCCCTGCAAAGCCAGATGTCAGGGCGGATGCCAGCACGTGGGAATGTCAGGGAATAAAGAGAATGGGTGGCAATAGCGCAGCACCAAAAAGAGAAGCTAATCCCTGTGACACCCAAGGTGAAGGCACTAAGACAATAAAGATGGACCCTGCCTGGCAGAGGAACTTGGCAAATGTCAGAGTTCACATCAGGGACTTGGGAATGAAAGTTGGTGCCATTGCAAGAGATGTGAAGAAGGAGCCAGGGAAAATGATTGGGAAGGGTGCCAGGGTCAAAGGGAAGTCATGAGATGACAAAACACCAGGAAATAAGAAGGGATAAATCCTGGCACAATCATACTGAGAAACATTCAAACATACATGTAAATATGTAAATTCAGATCTGGATGTTGAAAGGACAGAGTCCTCTGTGGCAAGACCAGTCATAAATGTATGTTATATGTAAACTGTAAATATTACTTGTTGTTTTTTATTTTATTTATGAGCACAGATTGACGGATCACCTTTGTTTTGTAAATGCAGTCTGGTGTAAATACAATGCTGTTTCTGTTGACATGTGAAGATTGTTGGTTCACTTCTGGGAAGCTGTTTGTTACCTTTGTGTGTAATTTTGTATTCAGCATCCTGTTGGCTTTTGTCACCAATCTATTACTGTCCAATAAATATGAAGAAGAAGGAAAGAACGAGCACACTGTCTGAATTATGCAGAGCTAACGGGCAAGACTCAGGTTTGTAATGTTACAAGCGTACAATCGTGAAGGTTTTCTCAAGACTCTGCAGTACTGTGAGTACTAAGTACACCCCATGATTCATTAGGTTGCAGAACCACCTTTAGCAGCAATAACCTGAAGTAAGAGTTTTCTGATTTTTGTCAGTTTCTCACATCATTGTCAAGGAGTTTTAACCCAGTCTTCAGTTCAATGAGGTTTGCGGACATCCATTGATGCACAGCTCTCTTAAGGTCCCACCCAGCATTTCAGTCAGGTTGAGGTTTGTTCAGATGCAGCTTTGGAAACCTAAGCTAACCTTAGCATGGCTTACCCTTCCAAATAAACCATATTTATGCAGTCTTTATTATTATTATTATTATTATTAGTAGTAGTAGTAGTAGTAGTAGTATGGTATAAAATTACAGGGTGTTTTAGGGTAGCAAGAATAGTAGTAGTGTAGATTTTGAGAAAGAAAAAAAACACCTTCAGGGTAGATACGTCTGAGTGACCTCACAAAAGAGTGGGGCTACATGCCAACTGGATAAATATTGTTCCTGTAGTAGAAAGTTGCGTGGTCTATAACTGTTTGCACTATAAAAGAAAGCTAATAAGCTAGCCTGTGTTTTTCTGGCAAGTCTTTAAAACTCTTAGTGGTGCTGCATCTTGTAATTTTTGACACATCTTATTTCTAGTTCTGTGAGACTTCATTAATGTATGCAGTTTAACATAATCCTTATTTGTTTACTGCCCAATTATGCAACCTTTCACTTCATTCTTGAAGCAGGCTATTTTAACTCTCTTTATAGTCCCTTGATTTCATTTCATGTAAAGTAATTCTAGCTTTCTCTAAATAGGAAGATGTTTTTATTATTAGACACAGAACCGATTTGAAGACTGAATGAAGTATTAACAAACTTCTATTGCTCTACTGGATGAAAACAGAAACATGTTGCTTCTTCAGTCATCCACCTACTCTTGTGGAGTAGGTGGGGCCTGCAGTTCGGACATAGTTTAGCTCGCCTGTTGAAGTGACATAAGTCTGTTTAGAACCACTCAGGGTGACTTTGGATGTCTATACATACTGAGGAGATCTATAATTCAACAGATTTCTCCTTTACAAAATACACTATTGCCAAAAGTATTCACCCGTCTGCCTCTACACGCATATGAACTTGAGTGTCATCCTATTTTTAATCCATACGGTTTAATATGATGTCGGCCCGCCATTTGCAGCTATAACAGCTTCAACTCTTATGGGAAGTCTTTCCACAGGTTTAGGAGGGTTTATGGTAACTTTTGACCATTCTTCCAGAAGCACGTTTGTGAGGTCAGACAATGATGGACAAAAAGGCCTGGCTCACAGTCTCCACTCTAATTCATCCCAAAGGTGTTCTGGTGGACTCTGTGCGGGCCAGTCAAGTTCTTCCACACCAAACTGGCTCATCCATGTCTTTATGGAGCTGCTTGGTGCACTGGTGTGCAGGAACAGGAACGGGCCTTCCCCAAAGTGTTCTCACAAACTTGGGAGCATCAAATTGTTTCTTGGTATGCTGAAGCATTAACAATTCCTTTCACTGGAACTAAGGGGACAAGCCCAACTCCTGAAAAACACCCCCACATCATAATCCTCCCCACCAAACTTTACACTTGGCACAATGCAGTCAGACAGGTATCGTTCTCCTGGCAACCACCAAACCCAGACTGGATCCAGCTGCTTGGCCATGAAAACCCATTCCATGAAGCTATCTGGTTCTTAAGCTAATCTGAAGGCCACGTGAAGTTTGGAGGTCTGTAGAATTCTCCAGAAAGTTGGCGACCTCTGCACACTATGTGCCCCAGCATCTGCTAACCCTGCTCTGTGATTTTATGTGGACTACCACTTTGTGGCTGAGTTGCTGTCATTCCCAATTGCTTCTGCTTTGTTATAATGTCACTAACAGTTGACTGTGGAATATTTAGTAGCGGGAAAATGTCACAACTGGACTTGTTGCAAAGGTGGCATCCTATCCTGCCAAGGTACTACGCTGTAATTTACTGAGTTCCTGAGTGTGACCCATTCATTTGCAAATGTTTGTAGAAGCAGTCTGCATGCTTAGGTGTTTGGTTTTAAACACCTGTGGGTGGCCATGGAAGTGATTGGAACACCTGAATTCAATGATTTGGATGGGTGAGTGAATATTTTTGGTAATATAGCGTATGTTTGAACAATCGGTTCTCAGGAAAGGACACCATTCTTGGAAGCTTTCCTTGAACCTTTGAAGTCCTTGGTTTTCTCTCACAAGCACCAGTAAGACACTACCAGCAACTTTATTCTAACATTATCCTCACTTTTTTCTCCAAGGTATGAGCAATTTTAAAGCAACGTGATTGTCCTTCAATCCTTAATATAGAAATTCAACCCTACAGTGGGGCACCCGAGCCCTGTACTTACTGACCTTATATAAAAGGCTGCTTTCCAGGTTGAATTCTGATTTTATATTTGGTTTACTTGCCATCAGAACTTTTAACAGATCTAACAGTGAAGCCAGATAGCCGCTCACCTCACAGCAGGAAAGTTCAAACATCAGCTGGGGCACTTTTTTTTATGGAGTTCGCATGTTCTTCATGTGCCTGCATGGGTTTCCTCTGGGTAGTCAGCTTTTACCAACAGTCTACAGAAATGCTCAGTAGGTTAATTGATCATTCTAAACTAGCTGTTTAGAAGTGCTTAATGTTAGAATAAAGCACTGTATGAATGTATGGCTAAATGTGACTTGTAGTCTACACCACTTTGAGTTGTCAGGAAGACTAGAAAAGGCCTGTATAAATGCAGTCCGTTAGCAGAGGGGAACTCCTGTATAACCTGGATGTGGCACAGGCCCTTGGTTTTAGACTGGTTTAATGCTGAAAGTTTGGGACTTCATATCTGATTTCTTTTATGACAATTTCACTTTGTTTCACTCGTTTCTGAGACTTGTTTCAGACTTACTCTTAGACTTGGTTTAAGACTTATTGGTACTGCTTTTGTTTGTTTCAGACTATTCTGACTTTGGCTGAAATTGGGTTTTATTCTACTTTAAGATTTGGCATGAGACTTGTTTTTGGAAAGGTTTGGGTTTATGTGAGTTTTCTTCTTGGAGCATTTTCTTGGCATTACACCGGTTTTGAACTGGTTTAAAATTTGACGTTTGAATAGCTAAGTCTATTTTTTGTCTTGATTTCAGACCTTGTCTTGGACTTAAGAGTGGGTCCTTGTCATGTTGCTGATGGAGAAGGATTTAAAGTTTTTTCCCAGTAGTTGTTGACTACATCCCTGAATGTGTCCTCACAGACAGCACTGAATGCATTTCGTTCGGGAAGTTTAAAGCTGCATTCTGTGTTTAGTCGTGATGGTCAGAGAACAAGGGTCCTCACAAAGATGTGAAAAGTGCAAACGAGGTGACTCACTTGCTTCATAGAAACTGGGACAAACTATTTTCTCTTATATGAAAGACAGAGAGGGTCCATTCATGCATGCTGGATGTTTTCTCTGTGTGTGTCTGCTGGCCTCGCTCAGCCTCGCACACTCAGTCCTGTCTTCACTTTCGATCGCCCACACCCTCTTTATCCTGATAGAGAGAGAGACAGAGAGATGAGTCATTCACACATTATTCACTTTTCTCTCAAAAACACACAGAATTGGTCTTCTCTCCTTGTGAGGACCAACAATCAGGACGCAAACGTCTGAAACGAAAGCCCAAAGTGAGGCCCAGACACCATATCCTCACAAAGATAGGTGTGCATTCAAAACAGGATAAAAAGGTGAGGGTAAGAGAGAGCAAACACACACTCAAACATGTTTCCCTCACTGAGAATACTGACATGCTTCTCATTTTTTAGAATTAACCACAAATATATGGTCTTTTTAAATCTTCTCAACTACAAAATAAAACTTTTCCTATGAAAGTTCCTGAGTCAAACGCTTTGGGTTATAAATTTACTACTTTATCATTCTGTTCATCACTTGACAATGAATAGATTGGTGTTTTAAACTGGTGTAATTCTGCTGTTTGGTTGATCATAGGGTGATGAACTGGTGGATTTTCTTGTGATAAACATTAATTTGGCTCTTTAATAAATTGGGAGGGGTCTCATTATAAATTAGATGAATGTGATGTTGATATAGTTTGAATTACAATCTGGCTGATGCTTGAAACTGGTTGGTGGGTTTGTGATAGTTCAGTCTTGGAAAACCGAGATCTGCAGATCTGTGATATGCTGTGACTTTTACAGAAAGGCAAACAGAGGCGATGACCACACTACTGTCCAGCCTCATGGATGTCTTCACCTTTCTGCACTCCTTCCTGGTTAAAGAACTGTAAAATATTATTGTTTCTATAGTACTCATCAAATTAGTTACCATTAGCTGAGAATCAGAAGTTGTGGAGGAATTTTTTTAGAACCATTCCTGTAGTAAAAGTGTCACTAAAAGACAATGAAAAACCCCTTACTACAAATAAAACTGTACTAATAGCAATTGGTAAATAATTTATCAAAAATGAAAGTGCATTCTGATGAAAAATGTTCCCATTAGTGTTATATGAATTAATATTACTACTGCAGGTGTTTAAGCAAGAGCTCAGATTAAATACTCTGATCACTGAACAGTCTGAGGTGCAACCTGGCAGCATCGAATAGACCGAAACGTGATGTGACAGAGGTGTTCTATTGGATTTAGGTCAGGTAAGCATGGGGGCTGTCAGTGGTATCAATTTCTTCATCCTCCAGGAACTGCCTGCATACTCTTGCTATATGTTGCTGGGCATTGTTGCGCACCAGGAGGAACCCAGGACCCACTACAACAGCGTAGGGTCTGACAATGTGTCCAAGGATTTCATCCCGATACCTAATGGCAATCAGGATGCTGTTGCCTAGCACGTAGAGGTCTCTGCGTCCCTCCACCAATGTGCCTCCCTAGACCATCACTGACCCACCACCAAACTGGTCATGCTGAACAATCTTCCAGGCAGCATAACATTCTCCAAGGTTTGTCCTGACCCTTTCCCATCTGTCACATGTACTTAGGGTGAACACGCTGTCATCTGTGAAAGCAGAGGGCACCAGTGGTGGGCCTTCACAGTGCTGGGCCATGAGCACAGGGCCAATTAGAGGGCTAACCTTACAAGCAGCTCACTGGAGGTCATTCTGTAGGGCTCTGGCAGTGTTCATCCTGTTCCTCTCAGCACAAAGGAGCAGATACCGGTCCAGATGACGGGTTAAGGACCTTTGGCCCTGTCTAGCTCTCTTGGAGTAACTGCTTGTCTGCTGTAATCTCCTCCATACACCAAACTTTCTGGGAATGTCACTTACCAATGTGCAACCTCTGTAGGGTCCAGGTATCACTTCATGCTACCAGTAGTGACACTGACCCTAGTCAAATGCAAAACTAGTACTAAAACAATTAAAGGAAAGATGAGGAGGGAAAAAATGAAAAAAAGAAATGTCAGTAGCCTCCACCTGTAAAACCACTCCGGTTGGAGTGTTGTCTCATTGTTGCCCCTTTAGAAGAAGTCCAGCACAAATTTGCTGTTGCCTGAAGTCAGCAGACCAGCTGCTGGATTGCCAGATGGTTGGTTAGTTGGTGTTAAATTGGCTGATTAGTAGTAGTGGTAGTTGTAATAATATTAGTTTTAGTGGGTCAGTTGGTAATTTGTTTCTGTGATAACCTAATTATTTTTATTGTGATGAAAACACTTTGGTTTTGACTTCAGTTAGGTAAGACCTAACCTCCAGGACTAAAATTTAAGGCCAAAGCTGAAGAGCCAAATGCTGTAGCTCCTCTGTCCATTTGAGGTTGTCTCCAAAAGTGAGTCCATCCCCATAGACTCTCATGTTTAAGTGTCAGGTTGATGGCGATAGCTGCTAGCTGTCTGTGAGTCTCTGAGCTGGACCTCTGTACCATGTTTGTGCTGTTGGAGCCTTTTGGAGCAATTTCGTGCAAACCTAAGGCCATGGTCCTCAGCCGAAGACCAGGCTTAGAGGTGCTAATTCTCATGCTGGCCACTTCACACTCGGATGCGAACTGTTTCACTGTGAGCTGGAGGCCACCAACTGAGGAAGCCAACAGGACCAAATCATCTGCAAAAGGCAACAATGAGATTCTGAGGCCACCAAGGCGGAAGCCTTCCGCCACTTGGCTACGCCTAGAAATACTGTCCATAAAACTTGAATATCCTCAAAAGTATGAAGCTAGTCCAGCATTCCACAACCAGGATTAAAACCACATTGTTCCTCTTGAATCTGAGGTTTGACTAATGGACGGACCCTCCTTTCTAGCACCCTAGTGTAGACCTTACCGGGGAGGCTAAGGAGTGTGATCCCCCAATAGTCTGAGCATAAACCTCCAGTCCCTCTTCTTAAAGATGGAGACCACCACCCCAGTCTGCTAATCCAGTGGAACTGCCCCGGATCTCCACGTGATGTTTTAGAGGTGTGTCAATTAGCAGCTAACAGCCCTACAACATCCAGAGCCTTCAGGAACTCAGGGCTAATCTCATCCACCCCAGGAGCCCTGCCACCAAAAAGTTGTTTAACCACCTCAGTGACCTCATCCCATATGATAGGTGAATCATCCCCCTCATCCCCAGACTTTGCTTCCACTACAGAAGGCATGTCAGTGGAATTACAGAGGTCCTCAAAGCATTCCTTCCACCACCTGTCTATGGCCTCAGTTGAAGTCAGCAGTGCCCCAGCCACACTATAAACCACGTATAAAGCACCGCTTTCTTCTCCTGAGGCTCCTGACAGTTTGCCAGAATGACTTCAAGGACGTCCAAAAGGTTTTTTCCCATAGTCTCACCGAACTCTTCTCACACCTGAGTTTTTGCTTCAACCACCGCCTGAGCCATGTTCCACTTTGCCTGCTGGTACCTGTCAGCTGCCTCCCTAGTCCCACAGGCTAACCAAGCCTGATAGCACTCCTTATTCAGCTCGAGGCCTCCCTTCACCTCCAGTGACCACCATGTGCTTCATGGATTACCACCACAACAGGCAGCAAACACCTTGCGGTCGCAGATCTGAGCAGCAGCCTCAACAATGGAGGTGCAGAACATGGTCCTTTCGGGCTCAGTGTCCTCAGCTCCTCCCTCGGAATGCTGTTGAAGTTCTGCTGGAGGTAGGAATTGAAGATCTTGTGGACTCTTCCAAGTGTTCCCTCCACACCCTCACTATATGTTTCTGTTCACCAGGTCTAATGCCCAACCACCAGACACTCCCCTCTTGAGCTCCCTCCCCAGGCCTAGCTTTAGGGTGGGGCCCTGGTAACCCCTACCCTGGGCAGGGTAAACTGTTCCCTTGATGTATTTTCCACAAGAGGTCGTTGGAATCGCTCTTTGTCTGGCTCCTCACCCAGGACCAATTTGCCATGGGAGACCCTACCAGAGGGCAAAGCCTCCAGACAACACAGCTCCTGGGATCAGTGGGACATACAAACGGCTCCACGATAAGGTGGCGATTCACAGAGGAGGTAATGATGGTCTTCCTTATAATTATTTAATATTGGTTTAATTGGTTATTGATTAGTCCCTTTATTTAATCAGAGATCTAGTTGGCTTGTGAATGAACCTTCATGTGTGTTCCTGTTTTTTTAAATGTGGTCTCCAGCGACCCACCAACAATGAACATAGACATATTTCATTATTGTCAAACTCCATGGCAACAAACTGGGCTTAATTAGCGAGGGAAAAAAAGTCCTTAAAGACTGAACGCGTGAAAGAGGTGGGGATGAATACAGAGTGATGTGAAGATGAACCAGCTGTGTGTGTGTGTGTGTGTGTGTGTGTGTGTGTGAGTGTGTGTGTGTGAGTGTGTGCTTGGGCGCCCATCTTGGTGGAAATATGTTGTATGCCTTCAACACTCCGGCTTTAGTTTTCTGGCTGCTTCAAAGTGCTGCTCAAACACATTGCAGTGTTTTTATCAAAGCCTCTTCCTCTCTGAGGACACGGTGACTCCAGCAGTTTCAGCTGTGTCACTAATTCATAATTCTGGGGAAACTTCCTCGCTTGACAGACTGTTCCTTTAAGTGGAGATAAATGAGGCGTCCAGCGGCATTGGGTTTCATCACCCTCACCTCCCCCATCAGAGACACACACTTTCATGCAGCTCTGTCAGAGCTGCCGTTTACTCTCCGGCTTTTTGTGTGGTTTTCTGTGTATGTGTGCATGCGTATGTATAATGAGTGTGTAACTGTGATTGTGTGCCTGCAAACGCCTGTGTGTGTGTGGGGGGGTGAATATGTGTGTGGGTGGGTGGGTGTGTGTGGCTGCCTAACGCGATGCTGAAGACGATAGATTGAATTGCTAATGCGCCTCAGGGAGTGTGTGTGTGTGTGTGTGTGTGTGTGTGTGTGTGTGGTTCGTCTGGCTGGCAAGCATGCGAGGCTGTTTAGCGAGCGAGACGAGCAGCGCTGCCGATGAATATTTAAACAGAGAGAGGGAGCGAGAGAGAGCGGCCATCATTTATTGATGTTGGTGAAGGGAAAGATGAATAGCCTGTCTGTGTACACAGCGCTGAAGAGGAGTGTGTGCTGGAAACAGCCGGCATCCGAGCGCAAGTCGACTCTGAGGCTGAGTGGGAAACTGCAGAAGCCCGAATGTGAGGAGATGGGCAAAGATTCATTCTGTGCCCGGAGTTATTTTCAGAACACAAGACTTTTTGATCTCTGCAAGAGTCAGTAAAAGTTCCTTAGATCATCCAAGAATTCCTTACGAGTATTGTTTGACTCCAGATTGACCAGCATCTACCAAAGGATTGGGACTGATAACGAGAACCTTTCAATCATTCCACTGCTGGAACAAGCCTCATGAAAGTCAGATGTTTCAACAAGTAACTTTTGGTCTATTGCTAGGGCTGCTCAATTATCCAGTTATAATCCATTTCTGGGTCCAAATTCTCTCCCAGTTTCCTAAATCAGACGAACACTGAGATTTAGAAATAGACCAGATCCCTTCATCTCCAATGAAATGATCGGTGTAGCTTTTGTCCCTGGTGTAAAGCTTAAAGACCAGGTTTCCACAAAAACGAGGATTTATGAAGATTCACCAAATTAAATGTTAGCAGGAAGTTAGCTAGCTTACATCTAGAGAGGATAAGTTCTGCCTGAGGTACTTTTATAAATAAATAAATGAAAAGTACAGCACTGCTATAACTTTGAATGTGAATGTCCAGGAACTTCCTCAGAAGAAAGATCTACCAGTTTGGTGGTGGTCCTGGCAGGTTTGGGGTATCTTTTGTTTTCCTTTTCCCTCTCCGTTTCCTTCTGAAGCCTGTCTCAAAGTCTCGGGTGGAGTTGTGGGCCAGCAGGAGCTTCTCTTTCCTGGACTTTCCTTCCTGCACCTGCTCCAAGATAACATATTAGACTCATGGTATTTAAAGGCTAGTTGGTGCTGCTGTTCTCCATCAGATCATCACCATTGTCACCGATATAGCGGTGATCGGGCCCTAGTGAGTTTTTGTGCTTTATGTCCTGTAACTCACTTTCTCTGTCTCCTTTCCAGTCACCTGTTCAAAGCCAGTGTCATGGCTGGCAGTGTAGCAGGCAGGTTGCAGACCGAGATGCAGAACGCAGGACGAAAACAAAAAAGACGTGCACACATGTAATATAGTTCACTCTTCATGTTGAAAGTGTCTTCGTGGCACAGAGTCAATAAGGTGCTGGACACATTCTTCAGAGATTTTGGTCCACATTGACATTATATCCCAAAGGTGCTCTATTAGATCGAGCTCTGGTGCTGCTGAGGCCATTTGAGTACAGTGAACCCATTGTGATGTTCAAGAAAGTAGTGTGAGATGATTGGAGCTTTGTGACATGGCACATTATCTGGTTGGAAGCAGCCATGAGAAGATGGTAGTAAAGAAATGGTCAGCAACAGCACTCAGGACAGCTGTGATGGTTAAATAATGCTCAGGTGGTATTAGGGGTCCAAAGTGTGCCAGTAAAATATCCCCCACACCATTACACCACCAGCAGCCTGAACTGCTGACACGAGGCAGGATGAATCCATGCTTTCACTGTTTCCGACCCTCCTGTTCGAATGTTACCACAGAAATCACGACTCATTAAACTTAACGATAACCTTCATCCAATAAAACATTTATGCACGATGATAAAATTAAACTGTCGTTAGGTGTTACCTTACCTTTATCACATCCATTGTTGTGTTGTGTTTTTAGCTGCATACAAATTACATCATGAGACTACGGCCCGCGCTGCTGTATCAAGTCCTCCCACACACCAGGTCCTCAATTGCAGTGGAAACACAACACGACCGTGGCGAGGTGTGCCGAGTCCAGTCGACTCACGCCGAGTCGCTCTGTATGTAAATGCGGCTAATGTTACGCATTTGTTACGCAACAAAGAAGGATGGTGTGTGCGTGAATATAGATGTACCCCTGTAACATCTTTTAGAAACCCTGTTAGGTTTTCAACCACCAACATGTTTTTGGGAATTAGAAGAGACCATATTTGGTGAAGAGGGCAGAGTGCTAAGTTATCTGTTAATGTTAGCTAGCTTGCTTAAAAAACACTGCATCCACAGCCTGTATGGCTAACTCACACAGAGACTGACCCGTGCTAATTACTGCTACACAACATCCAAACAAGATCTTTTAGGTTCTTGAAGACATTTCACCGCTCATCAGAAAGGTCTCTACACTTTCCCAGGTATTCCTATAGTGGGATTGTTAACTTGACGTTAAATACCTGGGCCTCCCCATGGGTTTATAACCTACATAGAACTACAACTAGGGGGCGATAAAAATATCTCGGCTTTAAAGCTACGAAACAGGAATCTTCTGGTTTAACTAAGCTAGTAACTTAGCTCATAAAGCTACCATGGTAACTGCAGGCTCTTTGCGATTCAAGTTTAAATTCATTCAGCTAAGTAAAATCAGTCCTTCGGAGGAATTTCCACATCAATTAAGGGGCTAAATTTGAAGTTAATGGTGCATTAGCCATTAAATAAACCCATTAATCACGGCTTATACGGCTCTGTGAAATGGATGCTGGAGTTTGGCTTTGCGTCATGAAAAACTTCCTCCATCACTTTCACCCTCTGCTTTCGCCTTGCTGGCAGAATAATTGCTGCTTCTCTCGGCTCTCATCTTTCAAAGCGAAGGAAGGCGGGAGGGAGGTCGTTTAATGTTTACACGTCAACAGGAAGGCGAGAGGGCAAAGGTCGGCGGGGCCAACCTCCGAGGCGGTGCTGACAGCGAGAGACAAACAAACACAAAGAGAAAGAAGAAGAAGAAGAAGAAGGAGGAGGAGAGGAAAAAGGTTCGGAGGAATGCACGAGGGCGAGCGAGGCTGCGTCTGCATGTGTGTGGGAGAGAGAGAGAATAATGGAGGAGGGAATCAAGACGGTTTCAAGGTTCCCCCTTTCTATTCGCTCGCTCGCCCTCGCTGTCTCGCTCTCTCACACACACACACACACACACACGCGCTGCCAGACAAGGTCACACACACAGACACACACACACACGCTTTCATGCTTCACTGCCAAAGCCTTCAACGCTCTCGTTTCCCTCTCTCTCTTTCTCGCTGAAACGCAGACACTTGCTCGCTCGCCCGCCGCTGCACTCGTCTGACCTGCTCTCTCTCTTTCCAGGGAGGGAAAATGAGGAAATCAATTAGACTCCCCCCTCCTCCTCCTCTTTCTCCTCCTCCTCTCCCCTTCAGTCCTTTCTGATGTGGGCGATTTCATCCAGCAGGGACTCGACTCCTCGTCTTTCAGATCTTCCTCTTTCTGGTGTTTTGTTACGTTCGGTTTTAGATGTTCAACTTGAAGCGTTGAGACTGATGCAGGCGGAGGGTTTATGAAGGTTCAACATATTATATTTTTCAAAAGTAATGAAAAAAATGAAAATAAGAGCACATATCAGCCTTTAGCAATAATCCTGAAAGTTTTAATAAAATGTTCACAGACAGGTTCTCCTGCCAAAATGTCCTTTCATTAAAAACAACATAATTTCAGTGACACCGAGTTATTTAAATATAAAACAAGGCTACACTTCAGTCAGCTTTCTTTTTAGCATGTTTTCTTAGCTAGTGCCTTCTTCAGGCTGCAGGTTTTACACCGCCACAGTGACACAGGAAATCAGTATACAGTCCATTCACTTCAGTTTTATTTATCACCTCAAGGTGCTGTATACTGTAAGGTAAAGACCCTACAATAATTACAGAGAAAACCCAACAATGACCCCCTATGAGCAAGCAATTGGTGATAGTGGGAAGGAAAAACTCCCTTTTAACAGGAAGAAGCGTCCAGCAGAACTGGACTCAGGGAGGGGCAGCCAGGTTGGGGGTGTGGGGAGGGAGACAGGACAAGAGACACACTGTGGAAGAGAGCCAGAGATTGATAGCAAGTAGTGATTAAATGCAGAGTGGGGTATAAACACAGTAAAAAGAGGTGAGTTAAAAAAACACTCAGGGTATCATGGGAACCCCCCTCAGCAGCCTTGGCCTATTGCAGTGTAACTAAGGGAGGGTTCAGGGTCACCTGATCCAGCCCTAACTATAAGCTTGATCAAAAAGGAAAGTTTTAAGCCTAATCTTAAAAATAGAGAGGGTGTCTGTCTCCTGAATCCAAGCTGGGAGCTGGTTCCACAGAAGAGGGGCCTGAAAGCTGAAGGCTCTGCCTCCCATTCTACTCTGAAGTATCCTAGGAACCACAAGTAAGCCAGCAGTCTGAGAACGAAGTGCTCTATTGGGGTGATACGGTACTATGAGGTCTTTGAGATAAGATGGGGCCTGATTATTCAAGACCTTGTATGAAGAAAAAGAATAACTTTAAATTCTATTCTAGATTTAACAGGGATTAGATTAGATTAGATTAAACTTTATTAATCCCTTTGGGAGAGTTCCATCAGGGAAATTAAAGTTCCAGTAGCACTTTTTGCATTATAGTCACACAAGCAGAGACATAGTTGGAAATATTGTCAGTCAGAAATATACAAGAATATACAAGAATATACAAGCAAAGGAATAAATAGAAAACTAATAAGCCAAGATACAACAAGACAAAGAAGATATGAGATGTCTGACAGGTGAGGTGATATTGCACATTTGTATTGTCCATTGTCCAGTACTGCTTTACGTTACATTGTGTTTATGGGCTGTTCCCCCCCCGACTGTCCTCCTGTTACCCCCCCCCCCCAAAAGAGGAGTTGTACAGTCTGATGGCGTAAGGGACAAAGGAGTTTTTCAGTCTGCTGGTCCTACACTTGTGAAGCAGCAGTCTGTCCCTGCACAGGCTCCTCTGGTTGCTGATGACCGTGTGCAGAGGGTGACTGCATCATCCATAATGTCCAGTAGTTCGTCCATAGTCCTCTTCTCTGCCACCGTCACCAGAGAGTCCAGCTTCGTGCCGACTACAGAGCCGACCCACCTGATCAGTTTGTCTAGCCTGGATGTGTCCTTCCTAGTTGTACTGCCCCCCCAGCACACCACGATGTAAAACAGGACACTCGCTATAACAGTCTGATAAAACATCTCCAGGAGTTTCCTGCAGATGTTCAAAGACCGCAGCCTTCTCAGGAAGCACAGCCTGCTCTGTCCCTTCCTGTACAGATGTTCTGTGTTGCTTGTCCGGTCCAGCTTGCTGTCCAACCACAGTCCAAGGTACTTGTAGGCATCTACAGTTTCTACCTCAACTCCCTCAATTTGAACTGGTCGTGACCTTGGTCTGGACTTCCTGAAGTCAATGACCAGCTCCTTGGTCTTTGAGGTGTTGAGCTGCAGGTGGCTTCTGTGGCACCAGATAGCAAAGTCCCTCACTAGGCTCCTATACTCCTCCTCTCTGTCATCCCTGATACACCCCACAATGGCTGTGTCCTCAGCAAACTTCTGAATGTGACACAGCTCGGAGTCTTCAGTGTACAGGGTGAAGAGAAGAGGGGACAATACCGTCCCCTGGGGTGCTCCGGTGTTGCTGATCACAGTGTCAGACATGGTGTCCTTCAGCCTGACATACTGCGGCCTGTCGGTGAGGTAGCTGGAGATCCAAGTGACCATTCAGGGGTTCACTCTCATCCTGTTCAGTTTATCCTGAAGTATAAGGGGCTGGATGGTGTTAAAGGCACTTGAGAAATCCAGGAGGAGAATCCTCACCATGCCATTTCCCTTATCCAGGTGAGAGTGTGCTCGATGTAGTAGGTAGAGGATGGCGTCCTCAACACCGACGCCTGCCTGGTATGCAAACTGCAGCCAGTCCTGGGCATGCTGCACCTGGGGTCTGAGGAGGTTAAGGAAGAGCCGCTCCAGCGTCTTCCTTAGATGTGAGGTGAGTGCCACCGGTCGGAAGTCATTCAACTCACTCGGCTGGGCCTTCTTCGGGACTGGTACGATGCAATGTCTTCCAGAGGGTGGGCACTCTCCCCAGTTGCAGACTGAGGTTGAAGATGCGTTGGAGTGGTTCACCCAGTTCAGCAGCGCAGGTCTTCAGCAGTCGGGGGCACACATTGTCCAGACCCACTGCTTTCCTAGGATGAAGCTTCCTCAGCTGACCCCTGACCTGGTCCGCAGTAATGCTTGGTAGCACCTGTGTTGTAGTGGGGGAGGAGGAGTCGGAGGGGGAGGGCAGGGGTGCTGTGTTGTCTGGAGGGAGGTGTTTTGTGGGAAGAAGGAGAGGTGGCTGCAGTCAGGAGGTGTGTGGGGTGGACATGGGCTGATTGAACCGATTAAAAAAGTTGTTCAGTTCATTTGCCCTCTCCACTGTCCCCCCTACAGCTCTGCTCTTTGTTTTATGGCCTGTGATGGTTTTCACAGCTTCCCAGACCTCCCTCTTAACAGGGAGCCAACGAAGAGAAGCCAATATGGGAGAAATCTGCTCTCTCTTTCTAGTCCCTGTCAGTACTCTAGCTGCAGCATTTTGGATCAGCTGAAGGCTTTTCAGGGAGCTTTTAGGACAGCCTGATAATAATGAATTACAGTAGTCCAGAAGTAATAAGTGCATGAATTAGCTTTCCAGCATCACGCTGAGAAATCATTTTTCTAATATTAGAAATATTGCACAAATCCAAAAAAGCAGTCTTCCACATTTGCTTAATCACTCTCTTCTTGCTCTCAGCGGAGATGGACGCCTTTTTTTTTCTTCTCTCCCTACCCTTCCTTATCTACCCTGCTTTGCTGCTTTGGAGCTTTAGAGCCTCTCTTCACACGTCTTCTTAACTGGAAATTAAAATTATGGATCTGGTCAGCTGGTCTCTCAACGCTATTGATCAAATTTTCACCAGAGGAGATTGGGAAAAGGAGAACCTTCTTTCCTCTTGTCCGACTGACATACCCTGCTGGCTACGTTATGGATTCCTGGGAGAGTGGAAGATGACGTGGCTGGCTGTACTATCGATTGAGGACGTGTACATACAGTGCCTTGCGAAAGTATTTGGCCCCCTTGAACTTTTCAACCTTTTGCCACATTTCAGGCTTCAAACATAAAGATATAAAATTTTAATTTTTTGTGAAGAATCAACAACAAGTGGGACACAATCGTGAAGTGGAATGAAATTTATTGGATGTGTCAAACTTTTTTAACAAATAAAAAACTGAAAAGTGGGGCGTGCAATATTATTGGGCCCCTTTACTTTCAGTGCAGCAAACTGACTCCAGAAGTTCAGTGAGGATCTCTGAATGATCCAATATTGTCCCAAATGACTGATGATGATCAATAGAATCCACCTGTGTGTAATCAAGTCTCCGTATAAATGCACCTGCTCTGTGATAGTCTCAGGGTTCTGTTCCAAGTGCAGAGAGCATCATGAAGACCAAGGAACACACCAGGCAGGTCCCAGATACTTTTGTGGAGAAGTTTAAAGCCGGATTTGGATACAAAAAGATTTCCCAATCTTTAAACATCTCAAGGAGCACTGTGCAAGCAATCATTTTGAAATGGAAGGAGTATCAGACCACTGCAAATCTACCAAGACCCGGCCGTCCCTCTAAACTTTCATCTCAAACAAGGAGAAGACTGATCAGAGATGCAGCCAAGAGGCCCATGATCACTCTGGATGAACTGCAGAGATCTACAGCTGAGGTGGGAGAGTCTGTCCATAGGACAACAATCAGTCGTACACTGCACAAATCTGGCCTTTATGGAAGAGTGGCAAGAAGAAAGCCATTTCTCAAAGATATCCATAAAAAGTCTCGTTTAAAGTTTGCCACAAGCCACCTGGGAGACACACCAAACATGTGGAAGAAGGTGCTCTGGTCAGATGAAACCAAAATCCAACTGTTTGGCCACAATGCAAAACGATATGTTTGGCGTAAAAGCAACACAGCTCATCACCCTGAACACACCATCCCCACTGTCAAACATGGTGGTGGCAGCATCATGGTTTGGGCCTGCTTTTCGTCAGCAGGGACAGGGAAGATGGTCCAAATTGATGGGAAGATGGATGGGGCCAAATACAGGACCATTCTGGAAGAAAACCTGTTGGAGTCTGCAAGAGACCTGAGACTGGGACGGAGATTTATCTTCCAACAAGACAATGATCCAAAACATAAAGCCAAATCTACAATGGAACGGTTCACAAATAAACGTATCCAGGTGTTGGAATGGCCAAGTCAAAGTCCAGACCTGAATCCAATGGAGAATCTGTGGAAAGAGCTGAAGACTGCTGTTCACAAACGCTCTCCATCCAACCTCACTGAGCTCCAGCTGTTTTGCAAGGAAGAATGGGCGAGAATTTCAGTCTCTCCATGTGCAAAACTGATAGAGACATACCCCAAGAGACTTGCAGCTGTAACTGCAGCAAAAGGTGGCGCTACAAAGTATTAACGCAAGGGGGCCGAATAATATTGCACGCCCCACTTTTCAGTTTATATTTGTTAAAAAAGTTTGACACATCCAATAATTTTCATTCCACTTCATGATTGTGTCCCACTTGTTGTTGATTCTTCACAAAAAATTAAAATTTTATATCTTTATGTTTGAAGCCTGAAATGTGGCAAAAGGTTGAAAAGGCACTGGATATTTGGGTTATTGATACCAGGATTTCTCCTGATTGGACTTGGGGATACCTGGCTTATTGTGAAATTCAGGAAGTCTGGGCAGCCGTTCGGGCCTTGGTAAGGCTGCCTGTGAGGGGATGCAGAGCTGTACAAACTCAAACTCAGACTCAGTATATGCTGTGATGGCAGCAAGGCCGCAGACACTTATCTGCCATGTTTGTCTGGTTGGTTGTTTTTTCTTGGATCAATCATTGCGGGCTGTGCGAACATGTGCACTTTCATTTCTAGGGAGGTTCGTGTCAGCGTACAGCACACGGTTTGCAGTTATGCTGTACCTACGGCATAGATTCAATCTTCAAGTCTTAATTGATGACTGTCTCACCAGCGCCCTCTGATGTGTTTTTGGCTGAATTGCAGCCAGTTTTTACAATGGAATTAACACAAAGTGAGATGGAGCTCACTGATCAGTCCTGGTAAAAATGCTAGCAGCAGACTTTGTTACGACATTTAGTTTGTGTTTATAAAATTCTCCTTTTGGGACACATTTCAGTCGTGTTAGCATTTTTCCTTTTTTCTGTTTTATTTTTTTTTGGGGGGGGGTCCTGTGAACATTCCATTCAAATAACCTGTGCCATCCTCGAGCAATATTAAACCCATGAGAGCGTCATGCTGTAGCGCCCCCTAGCTGTGTGGCATTAAGACATCGCAGGTGGTATTTTAAGCAAACCTGCAGGATTTAGTGCTGCTGCTGGTGGGTTTTCTTTTTGTGTGTCGGCTGCTTGCTGGAAGAGAAAAACAGAGTCAAGCTTCGCCTGCAGCTGCAGAGGAAAAAAACATCCGTGTGCGCGCATTAACACACACACACACACACACACACACACAGATGCATGCAGGCAATCAGGGCGTCACATGGAAGAATAAAAGTGTGTGTGTGTGTGTGTGTGTGTGAGTGAGGGAAATTAGACTGCCTCATTATTCAAATTGGCTCGAAGGAGAAACGGCGCACTCGCCTCGTTTACGCCTCAACAGAGAGAGGGGGAGGGGAGAGGTGGGGGGGAGCGAGAGCTCCCCGATCTGTCACTCCCTCCTCCCGCCTTCCACCTCCGTCTCCTCGTTCTGTCATTCACCGTCCCTTTGTCCTCCCCCGCCCCGTCTCCTCTGTCACTCACTATCCCCTCCTCTCCTTCCTCTTCCTCTCTCCGTCTCTCTCACCCTTCCTCTCCTCCCCTCCTCCTCCAATCTGTCACTCCTTCCTCCCCCTCGTTCTCTCCTTCTCAAATTACATCCTCGTTGCCGCCTCGTTTCTCATCCCGTCGCCAAGGGCTGTCGCCGAGGACCAGCGAGGGCGCTAAACGATTTCCCACCATGCATCACTCTCCACACACACACACACACACACACATGCACGCGCACACACACATTTTTACCTTTTTCCATCCCTGTATAGAAATGCATGTTGGACTAGTTGGTGAAACGGAGAACAAGAATTAAAAGGTTCTCTGCCTAACGGTCGTGAATCATTATTAATGACACCCACAGCACATATCCGCTCTCTGTGTGCAAGCCAGCGTTGACCGAATCCTTGATGAGTCATCGCAGGCTGCCCCGTTCTCTCAGGTTGCTCTACTCTAGGTTCTGAATGTCATGTATGTTCTCCGACAGATTTAATCCCAAAGACCAGATAATCCCCTGTGCGTGCTGATGTTGGCCACAGTTTTACCCTAACAGTTCAATTCCTCTTTGGTGTGGGCCATCCACTCATGAAGCATTCACTCATCATGCAACATGTTGTTGTTGTGTGGGCATTCCTGTATATATATATATATATATATATATATATATATATATATATATATATATATATATATGTTGCTCAGTAACTTAACTTTCTTGGGTCGTCTTTGGTCATCATGTCACTGCTAATCACTTCCTGTGTGGATAGGGTGTTACACAGGCTTCATTAGACTATAACTAGCTTTCTTCTAGCTAACATTAGCTAGGCCCACAGAGGCCCAAGCCTCCTGGCAGCCTCCTGATGGCAGCCACCTGGCAACTATCTGTTGCAAGGTGAATAATGAGTATTCCCCAACTCGTTGCAAGTGGTTGCTGGCAGAAACTATGAAACTGAGGCCCCAGTCAAGTAGGTCTAAAGACCGGTGAGTGAACCCCACTATACCCACTGATCACAAGAGAAAAATGTATATTCCCAACTTGGCGAGCAGTTGCGGGAAGCTGCTTGCTGTCACTAGGAGAAACTGGTTATAAAGAGGTAGAACGTGCTGTACCGAAAACCTAGCAAGTTGCTGCAGTAGGCCATAGTTTGTATGGAAGATGCCAACTTGTCTGCAAACATTCATTAACGATTGAGTCAGTCCATAATGCCATTCAGGAAAATCTTTACAGAGGTTTTTCTCATGGACTTCTATGGGAACAGAAATCTTATTCCAGCCATAGATATCGCCTCCTGGTGGCCACTAGAAAGAATGCAGGTTTAAGGCACTTCTGCATTGGCTTCATTTTTCAGACTTGGAAGCTACATCCAGCGTTTCTGCTATCACGGGCATTCATTTAAATGTTCTTCTATTGATTTTCTATGTTTTGTCAAATTTGGAGTGGGCTTGTTTCTGAATATGCTCGTAAACAATAAAAAAAAATCAGAAATGTGCAACATGTCAACACATTGGTCAGTTTATTGTGTAAATTTTCAACTCGTTTTGAAAGACGTATGTTTGCAGTGCATTTCGTTGTGCGATGGACGTGTTATCAGATTTCATGTGCTACACGAGCTGCAGTGTGATGTCAGTGTCGACTTTCCACCCGAACTTCAGTGTAACTGTGAAAATCTGCTGCTCTGCTCATGTTTTTATGATCTGCTGCTGCTCATTTCATTTTGCATCTAATCACCGCTGACGAAGGCGTGAGAAACGGCAGCAGGGCGAGGGAGAGTGGTGGAAGGAAAAGGAAAAGAGGCGAGAAGAAAGGACGAGTGGAGGGAAACAGAAAGAGACGGAGGCTAATGGATGTCTACAGGGTCGCATAAATCACACACACTCTGTGTGACAAATTGATCGACCTGCTGAAAATTTCCCCCAGTGCTGCGACTGACAGGCGCTGTGTGCATGTTTGAGTGAGTGTGTGCTTTCAGGACGGCCCGACAGGAAACGACAGCAATCGAAGAAGAAAGAAACAAAAGAAGAAGACGGAGAACGGACTGAAGGTTAACGAGGGCTGATCACACTCTGTGTTGACGGTAATGGCTCAGTCACACTAGAGTGAAAATAGGACAGCAACCTCCCTGCAAGCAGGGAAATTTGGTGGGTGTCTGGTGATTGCATTGAATTTTTTTGCATTAGGCAACCGATTGCAAGTAGATGTAGCAACTGGTTGCCCTGAGGTTTAGTGAGCAATACCCTGAAGTTCTGGGCAACCACTTCCAAAATGTACTGTCACCGGTTGCCTGCTGGGAGGCAAACTGTCTCCAAAGCTTCAAGATCTGATTCGGACCGACTACAGTCTGCAAATAATTGCCATCTAGTTTATAAACGCAGATAGATTGCCATCACATTGCAATCAATCTCATCTGTGCTTATTGGCGCAGAGGGGAACTCATTCATGACGCATCTGTTTGCCACATGGGACTCTGCTGGTTGTATTTTGGCCATATTCTAATATAAAAGCAGGCTTACAGAGCGCCTTTGTTATTCTGCAGTTGAATCACCCCATTCAGTCACAGACTGATGCTAAACTGACTCTGTCTTAGTGTTGCTTTATTACCGTCTGGATGCACCAAAATTGCCTTGAAGACGGCAAGTGACTGAGCAATTGCAGACCTGACCCCGTCTTAGAAACAACCATTTCAAAGGTAGCACGATATCAGGTTCATGGCCACAAACATGTTGGTCTTGCTGTGACACCCGATCACTGTTTTTCCTAGTGAGACTGTAGCATAAATGAACTGTTTTCTGTGTTTGTTTTATGCGTTGCATTGTTTACCTGCAAGCTTTCAACATCTTAACGCTCGTATAAGCCACGCCCACTGGCAGCAGAGCCATTCAGCTGGTTCAGGAGCCAGACCTGAACCGTTTTGGTGGAAACACCTTTTTTTTGGTTTCTGTTTCTTTGTTGTGTAGCTCATAGCCTCCATATATCTGACACATCCTAGAGGACAAACCTGGTACTGCAGCAACAAATCTAAATCTAAGGGAGGGAAGAAAACTAATCCAAATTAAATGCAAATAAGCTCATTCAGAAATAATCTGATTTTAAACATAACAAGCCAAAAACTTAAAAGTAAAACAAATGCACTAAATATTGTTTGCTAACGTTAGCACTGTCAGCAAATAGAGTCCCACTTATATAACACACCCTGTAAATTTTGGGTACAGGTCACTTCCAGTCCTAGAGGTCTTTCACATGACATCATGCGCACATTCAACAAGAGTTGTCTGCCTTGCTGGGCATGACACAGCCACTGATTGGGAAAAATGTGTATTCCACAACTGATTGGTGAGGTGCCGCACCAAGCACCTCCTTGTCATTGCTTTGGTCGCTAGCAGATTGCCAAAGTTGCCTGTAGTTTCTATGGAAGACGCCAACTCGTCTGCAAATATTTGATGAACTAGTAACCAGACAGTAAAACACAACCCAGGCTAAAAGCTGTGCTTGAGCACTGCAGCCAACACTTTTCAAAATACTTTTTACTTTGAACGCATTTTTGTTTTGTGTTGCATTTTTCACAGTTTCCCTCAAGTAGACATCTTCCATGCAAAATACGAAGAACCACGGCAATCTGCTAGCAACCAAAAAACTTGTAAGGAGGTGTTCACCAACCACTCAAGGAACACGTTTCCCAAGGGACCAGTGGTTGCCAAAGGGTCACCGACCAGTGATTTCACAGTGACTGTCATTAAGTTTCTGCAACTGTTCACCAACCAGCCGGGGAAACCATATTTTTCACTCACCACTGGTGGTTACCAGATGGTAATGGATTCTAGGCCTTCTTTGTCACATGTCCAAAATGGCAGACAAGTTAATGTCATGTGGTTAGTGGTCACATGACTGCAAATGCAGGCCCTGATCTTTGTAAACACTTTCATTAACGAGTTTTGGGACATGCTAAATAAAACACTTTGTAAATGTATCCAGGTTAAGCTCAGTAATGATTTGTTGATTACAAGCTTTTACATGCCGATGCCGTTTTATATGTCAATCCACCCCTTCCACATCTGGTTTCAAAAATTGATGACAGCAATGATAATGAAAATTCATTCCCCATAGTGGGACTTCACCAACACATCACAGTGGCTACATTTGTCTTTTATTTAGTTCTTTACAAGTAAACTAATGTTAGCTGAAAGAAACACAAGTTTATCTAATGAAGCCCACCTATAGGAGTGCTCACACAGGAAGTGACTAGCAGCATTGACGGACCATAGAAACTTAATGAAGTTCAGCAACTTCACGTGACGACAGGTGAAAAAACTGCCGGTGACGCAAAGTGGACGAACCAAAGCCTGGAATGGCTGCTGGTGATCAACCACTAGCAACAAAGTGATGCTTGATGAGCAAATTGCTCATGTGGACCCCCCCTTAATGAACAGGAAATTTGATCACCGGGGCTAAAGGATCTATCCATCAATCACTCCAATGGCATATAAACATTGACCTGCTGCAGTAACAGTACGGTGGCTATCCAGGTGAAACTTGGTGGGGTCGATATTCGAGTAAAACGGATGACAGCATATAAAGTTGGTTGTGCTTCGTTTTTATTATCATAAATTATTTGTTGTTAACCTGGCCAAAAAATAAATAAATAAAATTCTTTAGTGTTAAAAAACAGTCCCAGGTTTGGCGCCCCCCAGTGGTCGATCATAAAAACACGCTGACTGTATGCAGGAAAATGTGTGAAAGCTGTCATAACAGAGACGTTTGCAGTGTGTGTGTGCGCGCGCGCCCGTGTGCGAGTGTGTGCGTGCTTGTGCGTGTGTGTGTGTGTGCACATGCTGTGGAAACCTCCGACTGCCTGTCAAAGCAGCAAGCTGCAGAGGGAGGAGGGAGACACACACACACATGCACGCACGCACACACACACACACACAAGCCAGAAACATCGTGTGGGAGAAAGAGAGCGCGGCGTGACAGGTGAATAATCAGAGCTGCAGCGCCGGCCGTCACGGAAACGAGGCCTGACAGTGCCGACAACGCCGGAGACACGCACACAAAGACACAAACACACCTACACACTCACACACAGACTCACACACACACACACACACAGACTCACACACACACACACACACAGACTCACACACACACACACACACACAGAGTAAGGCTGGGATTAGATTTAAAGTACATGCGCACGCGTGCACACACGCACACACTGATCAGGGATCAATCACACAGAAACTTTAAACACCCACTCCTCCACCACTGCCCCCACCCCTGCTTCTCACCTTTGACCTTTAATTTTCACACTTTGCCTTCATTCCGCTGCACACAAACATTTACACACAGACTAATGACGCCATTTGTGTGTGCGTGAGCGTGTAGGTGAGTGTGTGTGTGTGTTAATTATTCTGAGCCCAACCTCGTCAAACACTAATTGGCACTCTGAAACACACACACACACTCGCTGCAAAGTGATAAGAGGTGTGTGTGTGAGTGCGTGTGTCTACAATGGTGTTACCACAGCGCCCCCTGCTGCCTTCTTTATTAAAGTCTCTGAATTGTGACCATAAATGGAAAAAAAAACAAAAGAAATTTAAAAAATTTTAATGAACTGAAGTTGAAACTGTAACTTTGTAACTTTAAATAAAATGTATCAAAATAAAATAACATTTAAGATCAAAATGAGTACAAATGTTTTGTTTAAGCACGTGTGCCGTTCTGTGAGGTTCTGTGAACGTTGTGAAGGCCAGAGGCCTTCTAAAGGTAAGTCTTACCACCTGGCTGCTATGTCTGAAGTATAGTGAGCTTTGAGCTTTTATTTTGAAGTCTGACTGTGTCATGCACTTGCAATATCGCCTGAGCCTCTTGGGCTGTGGGCTGTTCCCTCCTGCAATCTGCTCTGCACCTCATCGCACTCAAAGGCACCTAAAACACAGGTACGCCCCCGTGCTGTCACTGCCGCCGTGAGCTTGTGTGAGATGCGTTTGTATTTTGTATCAAGTTTTGTATCAAGTTGTGCCTATCAACTGTGCTGATGAAACTTCACCTGGTGAATAAATGTATGAATAATTATTGATTTTGTCCCCAAAAGCTTTTTTTCCCTGCACACTGTACCTCACATGCTTATAGCTCCACAGTGGGCTCGATCCAGAAACGCTGATTGTTTTCATTACTCGGAGCTCGTGGCCGTTTTCAGATCGATGCTTTCATTCTGCATTTTTAATAGGCTGTTGTAGACTTCTTAAAAATATTATCATTTGTATTCTTTTAACCGTATTTATTTACTTTTAGAATTTGTTGTGCTGTCTTTTTATTTTGATCATGGTAAATCATTTTGCCTTGTATCTGCTGTAGTTTATGCTGATTTATGGACATTATGTTTTGTATTGCTCCCATATGGATCCAGCCCTGACTAGTAAATATTCTGTATTAATAAAAGTGACTTAATTTGAGTAAATGTATTTCAGCCACTAGGCTGCTAACTTCTATCAGATTTTCCATTGGAGGAAACAATAAAACTTCACAGCGTTTTTTAAATGAATCTTTCTGTGAAATTTCCCTGATGGTTTAACCTTTGTGATGTCATGAAAGTATGTCCACATAGTCATTTTTGTGTATCATTTATCAATATTGAAATGATTATGAGAAGGACTCCAACAAACATTAAGGTGGGCCGGTTAGCTGATTATAGTTACTGTAACCAGTCAGGACTTAAGTAACTGCAAGTTAAATGTGTCAGAACAATCAGGTCCCCATTCAGACTCATTTAAGTCAGACTTTAGGACCTGAACACTGCCTATCCTCTGCCAACGCCACTTTTACACAAATGCTTCTTTTCCACTAGTACCTACTCGGCTCGGTTTTGTTCCTTTTCGATTACTATCGAGTATCGCCTGAAAGTCGCATTACGTCACTTGTATGTGACACACAGTCGCTCCGTCTAGCTCCGTCCGGATTCTGCCATCGGCCACCAAGCACAAACACATGTGCTGGTTAGTGTGTATCCATTTCACTGCTGGGTTTCAAAAACAGTGGATTTGATTCTTGTGAAGGAGTCGCTCTCATGACTCATCTGGTGACGTCTCTGCCTGGCCAATCAGTAGCCTGCATTCTGTTGACGTCACATTTTCAGCTCGACTCACATCACTTGGAACCGCAGCTGAGTTGGTACTAAAGAAGTTGTCCCAGGTCCTACCACCAAACAGAAAACCATAAAAACTGAAGCGAGCCAAGCCAAGTAGGTAGTAGTGGAAAAGCAGCTAAAATGATTTTTGCCTGTACTCCACCTTGCCACCAAATTTCATGAAACTCAGCCTCGTAGTTTCTTGTGAATCAAAGACATGGAGAGCTACACGCTGCGGTGAGCTCTTGTGAATATGGGAGCAGCCAAAAGTAGCTTTAGGTGGATTCAACACGCCGAAAATCTGTAGTTTGATCCCAGGAACAGATAAAAATCCTTTTGGGGTTACATCGGGAACAGCATCCCACATTAAAAACTCTGCCAAATGGATGGAGCTACCTGCTGTAGCAACCCTTTGTGACTGAGGGAGCAGCTGCAGCTTCTTAGTTTCTGGTGAATTCTCCACTTTGGCTTTTCCTTTGGTAAACTCCTGATGGAAACACTAAAACCATCTCTAAAGAGCTGTTTTTGGTGGTCCAAAGACTACACCAACCAAGAGCAGACTGACTTTAGCCTAAAAGAAGGAAAGGCGTTGCCAGCGTCGGTGTCACGGACAGAGCTTCGGGGTCCACTGTGCCCCCTCAGCTGAGTTCTACTGATGCACTTTAACCTTACTTTAATTCATGCAGTTTGGTAATGAGAAATGCAAACATAAGTTACTGCAGTACAAGCTCGGTTTAATTATTCTGTTCACCACAGTTCAGGTCTTCTGCTGTAAGTGTGGTAACCAGCATGACCGAGGAGGACACTGAGCGCAGGGGAAGCCCCCTCATGTCTCTTTGAAAATAAACACAGGTCATCCATCAGCTGGTGCAGCTAGTTTCAAAACATGGCTGGAAAACTGCAAACCCAGTGGAACTGTGTGAGGATATTGTGCGCTGGTAGTCAGTTGTTTTCGTGTGTGGTGAGTTTATTGATCCACTTCTGCACACAGAGAACAGTCTTCCCGGATTTGTGTCCCGCTTTGCATCTGCAAACGATGACGAGCTTTTTATGCACTTTTACAAGCGTGGCTACATTTCTCACTGTGAGTGTGTGTTGTTGTAATTGTGACTCTCTGGGAAGAAAGACTGAAAAGTCTGATGAGACACTTCTAACAAGTGCCAGTCTAAGTGTAAGGCATAAATGACCTACTGGGAAGGGTGGAGGTTATGAGTTCAAGCATAAAGGTCGGAGCTGTTTTTGTAGCTGGTCGTTCTGAGGGAAGACTAGAAAGCTCTGGCAAAGCCCTGCTGTCTTTCCCTGTGGCTCAGTGTGTAGGAACCCTTCAGTGTTGTGTTGAGGTTGTTGGTTCAAGGAGTGTTTTTAAGTCCGACACCCAAAATCAGCACTTCAACACACCTAGAAAGCTTGGCCAAGAAGTTAAACTGCTAGAAGTTTCAGAGGCTGTGGGCTCCAATTCTTTTGAAGGCCAACAGCCAAAGTGAAGACTTCAATGTGTATTGAGAGAAGCTCTCAGCCCAAAGGCCTCTGGCATAGTGGTAGGTTTGGTGTACCTTAAGGCAGCAGGGGTGCAGCATCTGGTTTGAATCTTGCTGTGGTGGGGTCCTGTGGGTGAAGATGAAGGGGAGGTTCTGAGCCAAAAAAAACCCCAACCTTTCCTGAGACTCAGCATTTCAGGAAAAACCTAACAGACAAGTTTCCTTAGAGAAACCCATCACAGGCACTGGTTTAGCTCAGAGGTTGGCCATATGCCCCTGGTCTAAATCCAGCAGCACCGGTTCAACTCCAACCTTACCTTGAGGCTCGTTATAGAGTTCTGGTTTTAAAAGAATATTGCAACAATCTGTAACATGAAAGACCCGAGTTCAGGTACCGGTAAGGAACAACCTCGATTTCAGCATGCCATTTGATCTCCAACTCTTTGTGTCCTAATCCATCTGACCTTTTACCTGGACTGATTGGATGGCAGCACATGCTGCAAGAGTCTGCAAAAATATAATGTGATATCAGTCAGTGAGAATGAATTTAATCTATTTTATCAACTTACACTTTCTGTAATGGTTAACACTCGAATAATCACTAATTACTGGAAAATTTAGTGTTTTACGTAACTTCGTGCATATGTTAAATGTATTTGTAGTGCAGGTTAACACAACTCCCAAAAAAAAGGATGGAAAATGTTGTTCATTGTGTTTGCACTTATGAATCCTCCTGCAAGCTGCAATCACCAATAAATCACCTCAGAATGTATCTCATAACTCTCACATATCCATCTGTTCTCGAGTGGATACGGTCGGTCAGTTCATCCAGACTCAAAGAGCTGAGCTAACTTAGCTGGCTGTTGTCACTGTGTATCGAGCTAACTGTCACAGATTACTGCAGCATAGCCAAGTTACAGCTAATGTTTAACATATTGGAGTAGAAATGACACCAACAATGTCAAAGCACAAAGGTTTGTGAGTTCCTTTAACTCCTCTGTGTTACCAATTAAACTATACAAACACATTGAGTCTAATTAGTTTCTACACTCATATTTATCTTCATCTACTTATTTCAAAGTGAAGTTAGCAAAATGCTAGCTCCATGTGCTCCCTTCCAACGCTTCCAGCCCAAAAGCCTGTCAAACAGGAAGTGGACGTCTCCAGTCTGATTTATGGGGTGCTGGGCTGTAATAAGTGGAGCAGAGTACAGGGAAGGAAAATCCGGGCACTAAAGTCAAAATATCTTTGACATCATACATTTATGGATCTGCTGCTGAAGAAAAAAAACTGCCTGTAATAAGTCAAAGTTTGAGGTTATTATCTCAGAGGTTTGAGTCAGGTATCTTTAAACTTCCTCAGACTTGAAATTGAGAAAAGATTTTAAATTAAGTCAAAATGTTAACTCCAAATTTTGTAGACAACCTCAAATTTTCAGATAAAATTCTTGAGATAGCCCAAATTTATGACTTTTTCTCCATATGCATCAGATGGGGTGTAAGTCCTCTATGTTATACGGGTTTGCTTGAAGAACAGAAGACGGAACAGCAGAAACCCACATTACCCAGATATCCTTTAGAGCCAGGTGCTTTCACTGATCGGTGACTTTGAATGGGTATCATAGCTCGTATGCCACCAGTATGGGCTTTTACCCCGATCCAAACCTGAACACAGAGTAGGATGGCGTGGCGTGCTTTTGGTTTTAGCAATGTTTGCAAAGAGGTTTCTTCTTCTTTAGTCCGTTTTGGGGCATTTTATGAGGCTAGTCCTAATTGCTTCTTCTTTTTCTAATTAATTTCTTTCTTCTTTTTTTTTTACTGTGATAACTTTTTATAATTTTTATGCAGCAATTGTTGAGCCTGGCATGACACCAAGCAGCAGATGGTTTCTGGAGGGTGAGGCGGCGTTCACCGACTCCTCTGTGCTGGAAGGTATCTGGCTGCCGAGCTTAGTCGGTTCAGCTCCGAGGTCAGAGGGATTATGGGAGATTACAGGTGAATGGAGGTGTGAGTGGCTGCAGATGTCCTGACAGTCTTTCCGTGAATTAAATGATCCACGAGATTCACCCGCTGATCTGATGCGACCCAGGCTAACCCGCTGATGACGGCTTCCTGTGAGTCAGCATTTTCAGAGACCTAAAAGCCTATAACTAAGACAGCATTCGCTGTTTTCTGTGACACACGGGACAGTAACGTGAGTCTTCTGGGAGACAACCTGAAGAAAAAGACCATCGGGCCTGGGGAATTCCAACATGTAAGCTTTAATTAGTGAGGTTAACCTGCCACAGGAGGCAAATCAGACTCTTGCTGCTTACATGTTCCATTTGGACCAACTTCTTTGCATTATCATGATTTATCAGTAATACACCGACATTTATCTGTAGTCATGTCTAATAAAATAGCACACCTGGAACCCTCCCAGTCTTTGCTGTAGCTCACTGGTTAACACCAATATAACATCCAACTTGAACCCTGAACCTGAAGGTCAGGCGGCTCCAAAAACCAGAGTCTCAGCTATTAATTGACTTAAATCTCATATTTGTTGAAATTAAGATAAAATTAAAACGTCTTGTTACAGGAGTTTACTTGCCCTTTAAATATAATAGGTCATTACATGGATTATGCAAAATTTTAGGTCCCAAATTTAAACAAAACAAAGGCCAGGCTGTTAATGTTTTATTTAGAAAACTACAGGAAAAGTATTTCAAAGGTTACACTGAGAAAATGAGAAAACACAATCACAAATATTTAAATTAATATTAACAGAAACTTGCCTTTTTTTAAAATGCTCATTTGGATTTGGTACGTGGTGACAAACCCCAGGGAATATCAGGCGTTGGATGTTGGAAATGTGTTTTAATATCTGTGAAACCGCTTGGACTGCTTTACAGACATTATGTATGAGTGTGGCTCCACAGTGGAGTGGTTCACACCTTCACCTAACACCTGAAAAGTCTCTGGTTGGAGGCCAGAGGGAGACAAATCCCTTTGGAGCATCGATAACTCTGCCAGATCAAACATATGGAGCTCCTGCAGTGACCAATAAGGAAGGAGCTGAAAACACCTTCTACGTGAGAAGTCGTGGTTTCCACGTGCCTCCAAACCTGCTGTCAGAGATCGCACATCCACATATTTTAATTTAAGCGCCACTCCTGAGTCCACACTAGCATATTTACCCTGAAACATTTGAAGGACCTAATTCAAGTTTTTTGCCGAGGTTGCTCGTGTGATGTCGTGCACATTGCTCTCGCTGGGTGAGTTCAGACTCAAAGAAGCACCAGAAACCCCCCCCACACACACACACACACTGCTTGTCATGTTTTGGTGGTGGTACAACCTGAAAAAGTGCGACAAACTCTAAATGGAGAAAGTAAAAGTTCTGCCTCAGCATCACAACACAACTTTCAGACTGAAGGCAAAGGGTCTCTATTTAGGGTTTGTGTTGCATTTTTCACAGCTTCACTACAATCTGGCACTTCCATTCAACTCACAACCACAGCAATCTGTTTGCAGTCGCAAGGAGGGTTTTGCTAACCTTTTGGAGAATACACATTTTTCCCTAAGCAACAAGTGGTTGCCACAAAGAAAACTGACTGATCTGAAGGCCTGCATGACTCAGATTTTAGCAATCAACATCCAGCAACCAGCTGGGGAATACTTAGTTAATAGTAGCAACAATTCCCTCATGGCCAGTGGTTGCCAGATGGTTGCAGACTGGTCTCTAGGCCTGTGTGACTGGAGTCTTATTCACCTGATCCTTCACCGTCACCAGGAGTTCAAAGTGCAGATAAGTTAATGTCACATGGCATCACACGTGTCGGCAAAAGCTCAATATAATGGATCATCTAATACCGCCTCTAATTTTCTGAGCAAACTAATGACAGTGACATTAAGTTCCTTTTAAGAAGTGCATCTTGATTTTCTTCACTTTTTTAATTGCTATTAAAATTCCCGGGTTGTGTTAGACAAAGATCATTGTCAGGGTTAAACTACAACAGTTGGCACTTTTCTCAAAGCTCCACCAGACCTTCGTTCAGCATGTTAACATACCGTTAGTGTTGCCATGGTATGGAGCTGTTGGTGGCTGCTGCGGAGGGGGCGGAGCCCACGAACACCATGAAAGCTGTTTTTCCAGAAAAGTCCGTGTGTTGAAGGAAAAGACCAAAGTACTCACCAAAAAGCTTTAATGGTCAAACTGGACAGAAATAGAAAAAACAAACAGCATTCTTCCACACACACAGACACACACACACATACGTGGTCTCCAAAAGCCTTCAGATGTCATCGGCCATCGAGCACAGTTTCTGTTTTAATTCATTAAATAAAACTTTGAGACGGCAAACAGTCAAAACATTCACTTCTTTAAATTCAGTCCAATCAGGCTGACAAAAGTCAGCCACTGAAATCAGCTGTTACAGCTTCAGAAGAACTTCCCTGCTCTCCTTTGACTTCAGCTGAAACCACATAAAACCAAATTTTGGCTTTTTCTCCATAAATTTTTCCAAGAATTAAGGTGCTTCAGTCCTCTATTTAACAGATGAACTCTGGAGTCTTTAACGTGTCAAAACCTCCATGTTTCCGAAGCTAGAACCAAAGAAATTGGAGTTTACTGTCTGATTAATTGATTATTGAAGTTTACATGCTATTATGGGCCATTCAGCATGAGAACTGCATTTTTATTCATTGGAAATTTAAGAACCCCTATTTTCTCTTTTTTGTGCGTCTACAGCTGTGCAGAAATGTCAAACCAGCTCTTTTTGTGCTTGTGTATTTTTGCATAGTTTGGATTTTGCAGCATGAAATGAAGAATGTCAGGAGATAAATAACAAAAAGAAAAAGACAGACATAAACCCTGAAAATAGAGTGCAAACAGCCCGTCACCCACAACAAGTCTTCAGGAAGAAAAAAAAGCGTCCATTAAGCACGTTTTAGCTCTTTACCTACAAACTGCTGGCTGGAGCTCAACGTAAAGACACTTTGACCCGCTGAGTCTTATCAGGACGTCACACCCAGAAGACAAACTGAGAATTCAGGTGTTTATGAGACGCCAGTCGAGAATTATTGAAATCAGAGACTGATGTTTGCCTCGGCGGCGTCCCACAGGGCTCGTACCTAATTCCTCTTTTACTTACATTTGTTTTTTAAAGGTTACATTTGTTTACAGTGTTTTGTTTCTAGAACAGCTGTTACTCAATAAAGGGTTAACCAGTCAAACATTTAAAATGAAACTGCTTTAGATTTGTCCCTCTCCTGCATACGAGTCTTCCAGCTATGAAATTCAACAAGGGGTTACATTTTCCGGTAATCAAACTTAAGTCTTAAATTTACAGTATTTAAAGTTAAATTTACTATTAAAGCTATTTTTGTAATCAAATTCCACGTGATTAAACTCCAGCCTTCACAAATGAAAGGGCTGTGGTTGCTAACATGTGATAATATTGGGTTATTTTGGAAGATTTTTAAGCTGCAGTCTCTACAGATTCCTTCCTTCACTGACTTATTGTTTTATAGCAGAGACTTCATTCAGAATTTAACAGCTGGAATCAGTTTTGTGTAATATTGTACTGCCACGTCTTTTTAAATAGACCAAACCATAACGTGTTATTATCAAAGAAGTCAGCATCAGTATATTCACCAAAGTTAAATCCAAATGCTGTCAGTGAATTCAAAAAAGGGGCATTTAAAATGAGTTAAACCCCCTCACCAGGACTCTTTTCAGTGTTAATTTCAGAGACTGTTATTGGGACTATGGTGCTATTTATTTGTCAACAATTGCCCAAACTGTTCCAATAACAATCAAATACCTGCAGATACTTTTATTCACGGTTATTGGGACTGGCCAGTAATTTAATGGGATGATATCCGCCTCAGTGGGCTCTTTAAAGTGTCAGCAGGTTTCAGGTGTCTACACAAGCTCCTCTCTCTGCTTGGAGATAACGAGCTAAAACGTTATCTCCTGGACATTCAGTTTCCACAGCCGATCTCCTCCTTGTAGCGGTTTGTCAGCGTGTTGGCTTTGTGCGTCAGTTTCAACAGAACCGCGTGGAGTCCATTCAGGTGGAAGTGAAACTGCTTCTCCAGGTCGTCCTCCTCCTCCACCGCTGCCACACCCACCTTGTCTTTCCGCAGCTCGTCGCCCTGCACGACACCCCACTCGATGTCATTGCGGATGGATTTGAGCAGGACATACGAGCTGTACATGTCGGCATCGGGCTGGAAGTAGGCTCTGCCGTTGGCGGAGCTGGGGTTGCCCGTGTCATCGCTGCTGCCCCCATTCTCCGCCACCTTCAGGTCATCCTTGTCATCCAGGTGGACATCCCGCAGCAGGCTGGGCACCATCACTGTCTGATCCATGTTGTTGACAGCGCCAATGAAGCGGCTCATGGCATTGAAGAGGGAGTTCTTCTGGTTGTAGGAGTCAGGTATCTGCATGACGGCGGCTCAGTGAGGACCCGTCTTGCCAGCGGTCACAGCGCAGCGCCAAACTTAGCCCGCTAATGCTCTTTAAAGGATTACTGAGAGGCTGTGGGGGCACTCACCGCTCCAAAGTGGGCCAGTTTTACCCTCTGGCCTCTGTGTCCCAGCTGCAGGTCTCCCAAGTGACCGTCTCACCCTGGAGGCATAAACCTGAAATAAAAATGCAGAGGCAGATGGATGAGGCAGCTTCACACAGAACTCTACATCCAGGAGAGAAACCTGAGGAAGTCTGCAGGCAGATCCTCAGGACCGACTATGGAGCTCAGGGATGGAGAGACTAAACGTTACTGAGTCACAGCCAGCAGCTCTGCGGGACCAACGCTGTAGCCTGCATCTATTATCGGACATCCCGCTCCACCTCAACTGTTCCTCACCTCCGTTCATATACAGCCACCTCCGCTGCTGGTCGCTTCACACTATTTAAATCCGTCTGTGCTGCGCAGCCGCAGCTTCGCATGTAAATAAGAACCGTGAGAAACATGAGCTGCTGGCAGCGTTTTATAAAAGGAGCGTGAACACCTGCGTGGTCAACCCGGGCAGGGGGAGGGGGGGGTGTCTGCGGGACAAAACACGGAAATGAAGCGGAACCCTAACAGCCTCCGCTCGCATCATTTGATGCTGAGCCAGGCGGCCTATGGACAAGACAGACAGATAAACGATCTACTGGATCTCTGTAAACGTTTATTACCGACGCTTACATTGCTTGAATCTTCATCTTTACCGAAACAAATTACCCTGAAAGCCTCGCCGCCGCCTCGGCCAGCGGCGGATTCCGGGCACCGTTAGCTCGCTATGCCCAATTTTAAACCGGGTAAGCCCCGACGGGACTGCTCCCACATGAGCTTACCGTGTGTCGGGTGTGGTTCCTGGATGTCGTGGGCGTCCAAGTCGCTGCTTTCTGCCGGTTGAAGCTGTCCGGGAAGCGGCTCCAGCAGGCGGTCGGCCGGGGGGTTAGTCAGGGAAACTGGAGAGAAGCGGGGCGGAGCGGAAACATGGGATCACGCTGACAGCCAATCACATGGGAGCGCTCCGGGGACAGCCAATCAGAGAATGCGTGGCGTCACGAAGATCGTTCGTGAAGCGCTTCATTGTTTATAAACTTACTTGAATATAAATGTTTTTTATTTAAACTTTATTTTTATTTGGAAATAATAAATTTATGTAAATCTAAAGATTACAACGAAAATAAAGTGATTTAATTTTAATTTATTTATACATTTTTATTGATCTAAGTTGTTTTTCATGTTTTAGCTGATGCAACACAACTGACCAAAGCTTCTGATTTCATATAAGGCGCTGAGTAAGAGAGTTCTCATATTTTACTAAGTATTTTGCACACGTTCTACCCTGGTCTGCATGGGTTCTGTCTGTTCACCCCGGCTTTCTCCCACAGTCTAATGACATGCATGTTAGGTTAATTGGTGGTTCTAAATTAGCCATATGTGTGAATGTGAGGATGGTTTTCTGTCTCCCCCGATAAGAGCAAGAAAATAAATGGATGGTGGATGTTTCCTCTGAAATGAAAATAAATGCTGCTGTTGGTTTAACATCTCCCCCCTCTGGGTGAATATACTACTGCGTTCTTACCCAACTTTAAAGTGTTTATTTTCTATTTGTACTGTATATTTTAATTTATAATCAGGATTTAGGCATGTAGAAATGGTCAAGATGACCCGCCGAAGTTCAAACTGAGCATCAGAATGTAGAAGCAATATGATTTATGAGAATCTTAATGTGGCATGAATGTTGGTGCCAGACAGGCTGGTCTGAGAATTTCAGAAACTCCTGATCTACTGGGATTTTCAGGAATAACCATCTCTAGGGTTTACAGAGAATGGTCTCAAAAAGAGAAAATATCCAATGAGCAAAATACGTCCAAGCTGTGCAGAAGAGCATATCTGAATACACACAAGCAAAAGACCACACTGGGTGCCAATCCTGAAGCTACAATCCATGCAGACTCACCAAAATTAGACAATGAGAGATGGGGAAAACATTGCCTGGTCTGGTGAGTCTCAATTTCTGCAACAGCATTTAGATGGTAGGGTCAGAATGTGGTTTAAACAACATGAAAGGACCAAAATCTCAAAGGAATGTTTCCAGCACCCTGTTGAATCTGTGCCACGAAGAATTAAGACAGCTGTGAATGCAAGAGGAGCCAACACAGTATTAGTAACAAGTAACTACAGAAATGGCCAGTGGGTTTGTGTCACACTTGTTCCTGACTTTGGGTTTATGCTTATAGAGGATGGATGGATGGATGGATGGATAGATGGGTGGATGGGTGGATGGATGGATAGATGGATAGATGGATGGATGGATGGATGGATGGATAGATGGATGGGTGGGTGGATGAGGGATGGATGGGTGGATGGATGGATGGATGGACGGATGGATGGATGGATGGATGGATGGATGGATGGACGGATGGGTGGATGGATGAATGGATGGATGGATGGGTGGGTGGGTGGATGGATGGATGGATGGATGGATGGATGGATGGATGGATGGATGGATGGGTGGATGGATGGATGGATGGGTGGATGGGTGGATGGGTGGATGGGTGGATGGATGGATGGATGGATGGATGGGTGGATGGATGGATGGATGGATGGATGGATGGATGGGTGGATGGATGGATGGATGGATGGATGGATGGGTGGGTGGGTGGATGGATGGATGGATGTATGGATGGGTGGATGGATGGATGGATGGGTGGATGGATGGATGGATGGATGGATGGATGGATGGATGGATGGATGGATGGATGGATGGGTGGATGGATGGATGGGTGGATGGATGGATGGGTGGATGGATGGATGGACAGATGGGTGGATGGATGGATGGATGGATGGATGGATAGATGGACGGATGGGTGGATGGATGATTTATCATCACAACACGCAGCCTCATTTATTTTCAGAAAACATCTCATGTATCAAACAGTCGTCAGTGAGCTTGTCATACAGAAAACAGAAATATAAAATCTGTTACATCACAGTACACAAAATATGAAACATGAATGACACATTGTTCAAGCACAGTACACTGTTACACAATGAACTTTGAGTAAAAATATGAAAGTCCTTTAAATGTTGAAGTGTTCTGGTCCCCCAAAGGGGACTTTCTGAATATGGTTCTTACAGGTTTTTCAGGACCTGAGCATTGCACAAATAAAAAAGAAACCAAACAACACAAAAAGCGAGCACTAAGGGGTAAAATTTCAGTATTTCACGGCAAGACAAAATAAATAGAAGAGGAATGGTAACAGTGTGTGTTTGTGTGTGTTTCCTAAGGTTTCCATGGTGATTTACATCTTCATCGCTTTCCTGCAAAGGAAAACATAAACAGAGCAGATGGAGGTAAACAACAGCACATGCTTGGTTTCCTTTCAGTTAAAGAGCGGAGGTTTGTCGAGATTGTGGTCTGGATAAAGTTTAGATTAAAGTTGGGTGCAGGTCTGGGTTCAGGTTTAGAGTAAGTTAGGTGTAGGTCTAGGTTTGGGGCCGCTTAGTGCCCTGAGAACCAGTTAGTGCTGGAAACACCTGGTGTGGGTTACCTCTTAGACCATCTCGTACTGGTTGGTGTTGATGAAGTGAGACAAACAGCAGGCCAGAGCTACACCTGCCAGCTGAGACACACAGAGAGATGGTCTTTATTTCCGCTTCAGGTTCATTATTTCCATCAATTCTAAAGGCTGTGTTTAGTACCTGAGAGAAGGCAATGCCAAAGGTAACTCCAGCAATGATTCCCATGTTGCTCTCTATAAAGGTCACAACCAGCTCATAGCAACCCTACAGAAACAGGGCAGAGTGATTCGCGTTAAACAGCAGCTGAATAAAGCTCACCAAGACTGCTAACGGCACTAGGCTGCAGCTAAAAGAAGGAGGCTAAACATTTACTATTATAATGCATCTGACCATAGATTTATTTAATGATAGTCACAGTTGCAATGATCGAATGGAGCAGTGATATTGCCAAGTTTATTCTCCATAGGATTATAGTTTGGTCTTCTTATACTTCTAGACTTGCTAATGTTTACCACTTACTGGGTCCCCTTTAAAAGTCTGCTACCTGCTTTAAGCTACCTGGTTGGACTAACTGAGGTGATCATGTGACCACTTAACATAACCATGGTTGGAGATGGAAATTATGTCCATGGAAGTGCAAATGAAGAGTTTCCAAACAGAATTTTCTTCCGGTATTATGTGTGTTTTTCTGACCTCTCTGTAGACTTTCTGTGCTGCCACAGTGGCGTTTTTCAGGTCTGCTTCACTGCAGTCAGAGACGTGAACACAACAGCTGGTGGGAATCCCACTGATGGGAAAATACACACTGCTGAACCAGCTGGTGTAATTATAAACTCCACAGCAGTGTAACTGCGAAGAAACAGAGACAATCAAATCAGCACTTCTTAATATCTCGCCTGGTTTGCTTCATGACTGTGTGATGGCAGGTTTAAAAGAAAGGCATCATCAGTGTATGAACAGATCTGCACAATAGGACATATGCAGGGTCCATGATTATTACAAAGAAAAATCAAAAGAAGTGGTCTAAATTTAGATCCAGGTGGCATACCTAGAGTACTGTAACCTGGATTTATGGGAATTCTGATATCCAGAAGCCACATTCACTCATCCCAATTTGTGACTGGCTACCAAAACTGCTTGTAAAAATTTGTACCTACATACATTTTAAAAAGCATTTGTTTATTAATGTTTTATGTACATTTTCATCTTCCTGCATGCTGGTCTGCTTGTGCTGTCACAGCTCCAAGAATACTGTATCTTTATTTTATAGTGGGAGCCTTTAAACCTTTGATATATAAGAGGCTTTATATTTGAATTATTTGTTAAGGACTTTGTGTCTGCAATCTAACATAAAATGTTGACATATGTAAAAATTAACTGGTGCTTTACTAATTACTATGTGAAAACATAAAGGACGGAGAGCAGAACTCTGAGGAATACCACAAGTACTTACTGACAATATCAGAGGGATGGCAATGCTGGATGCAGCAATTATAATATCACATAACAGCATCAGCCATTTTTCTTTGTTTGCTTTTGAAGACATTTTTGTATGTTAGGTAGTCGGTTATCCCTCTATGGCAGGGGGGGCCAACTCCAGGCCTCGAGGGCCGGCGTCCTGCAGCTTTTAGATGTGTCCCTGATCCAACACACCTGAATCAAATGGCTGAATTACCTCCTCAGTATGCAGTCAAGTTCTCCAGAGTCCTGCTAACGACTTCTATATGTGACTCAGGTGTGTTGAAGCAGAGACACATCTAAAGGTGTGTTGGAACAGGGATGAGAGACCCCCCAGGAAAACCTCTGTGTTAATGTTTTCAAGAGCACCGGGTGGTGGGGTATATTAGTAGGTGAACCACACACTAACAAGAACTTCTATCAACTTACAGGAAATAGGCACAAGAGCTTTTTATGGGTGGAAACAATGTGATTGGATATGTGTTGGGAAATTGGAGGCTTTATGAAGGGAGCTGTAAGGTACTGGGATGCAATGATGGTCCAAAGGTCAAATGACAGAGATGTGATATCCACCCTTGTTATTTGGTTCTTGTATTGAATACTTACATGAATATTGATTTGATATTTGTTACAATAAAAATGAATATGTTGACTCAACTGTCTATTTTTTTCATTTATATATATATATATATATATATATATATATATAAAAATCTGTTACATGTTGTTGTTGCTTTAGCACATTGTTGCCTTGAACCAACAAACCAGTTTCTAGGATGGGGGGAGACAACTTTGTTGACTGATATATCAACAGCGACCCCCAAGCTCCTAAAAATATGGGGTGAAATATTTGGTCTCCAAAAACTTTAAATTCATGTCAAAGAGGGTTATTTAAAAGTTAAACTATAAAGGACCAACAATATGACCCTGGGGAACACACACACACACACACATACACACACACACACACAAAAATATGAATAAATTTAAATACATTAAAAAAAAAATGTGTTGGTAATAAAGTAAATATTTTAGTGGCTCTATAGTGTAGCCATTTATACTTTCGCCCAGCAAGTGAACGCTCCCTGGTTTGATCCCACAAAAACAAAAACCTTTAGGGTTTGTATCAGAGAGGACATCCCACATAAAAACTCTGCTCATGCAACTGCTTGTAAATAAGGCAACAGCCCAAAGTAGCTATAATAAAATAGCTATAGTAAAATAAGATAACAACCACCTCAAACATTCACTCAAACATTAATGAGTGAATTAGGAGAAACGCTTACTCTGCGTTGGACGCCGTCTACAGCCAGACTCCTGTCATCGCGCCCATCATATCTCATCACTGCTGCACTGTATGCAGTGAGGAACGTCCCTTTAATCTGAGCACACACACACAGTCAGGATTGGTCAGGATGAGCAGCGGTGTTTGATCAATGTGCTGCAAAAACTCTGAAGTGTGTTTAGACCTCGTGACGAAAGACGAATCCAGAGATCCCCGCGATGAGTTCAGTCATGAAGACCAGAGACAGAAAGACAGCGTACTGAGGAGAAGTCAGACATCAGGATGAGGCTGGACAAGCAGTCACACCAGGAACCAGACGACTGGTCCATAAAGCTAAAGTGTTACTGTGTACATTAGTTAGCAGTGATTTTTTATTGTGAAATATCATTTAGTCTCCACAACATTCCCATCAAAGCTTATTTTCTGTTACAATTTATGTATTAAAAAAAATTGTGTTGAATAAGGTCATAAAAACTTCATTTAGACATTCCTGACTATCAATAAGCTGGAAGACCCACCAGTTTCAGCATCCAGGGGCGCCCCCGGCAGGTGGCGAAGCAACCAAACAGCCCGAACAGCACGATGGCGGCTCCGGTGCCGCTGAGGACGTAGGGAGCGTTGGAAGGACTGCTAGAGATCAGCAACATATAGGGGCCCAACATGAACTTCCACCATAACCCTACTGCCAGCAGGACCACTCCCGTCACCTGATGGAGCGTTAAAAATCAGTGTAAAATGAAAACCCTACATTAAAATGCTACAAATATTTGTCTTTTCATTTATTTCAGTTCAGTTTATTAAGTTCATCACAAAACAAAAGCATTTTGGGAGATGGTTTCTATTTATGTGAATTTCTCTCTAGTTTTGGATTGCGCTCTCTTTTATTTAGGGAAAGGGCTGAGAATTACACCCTGAGGAACCTCAAATGTAATTAATCAGGATGTGATATTAGACAAAATCCCTTTTATGATGTCTGGTGTTTATGTAGTGACTATTTAGAAGCATTGGACAAAACATACAAACAGTAAGAGGCTGCTTCTTTCTTTCTTTTTTTTTAAAGAGGCTAAACAGTGATGAATTAAAAGTAATCTATTTCATCTGTGAAAGAAAAGGTCATAAATTAATCTGGGGCTTCTGGAAGGATCTGAAACTTTATGCTGAAAGACTGTGCACATGCAGGAATACAACATCACAGAGAAAACAAAAATCATTCTTTACGCTTGTAAAACTGTAAAAGAAAGATTAATCTCACCGAGCTCTTACATACTCATGCATTCAAATGGAAACTTAAGGTGTTTAGGTCTTCTACAGCCGGTCACAGCGTGTTCTGTTTAGTCAAAGGAAGCGAGTCACGTTGTAAAAGCTGAACGTTCTGATGAAGTTAAAGCTGTGCAGCAGACGTGTTGAACCGCACAGAGACGCAGGGAGGGTTATTAAGCTCCACATGACTCTGCTCACTCTGACGGTGAGGTGACAAAGTGGCAAACAGACGGGAAAAGACGCTCGACCAGCATCCCCACCACAAACTGGAAGCTGCACAGAGCTGAAACCAGTTAGCTCAGCAGCCGTGGCCACAGCCGGAGCACGCAGCACAGAAGCAGACGTCACTTTAAAAGCTCATAATGAGTGTGGAGTGTTATCTCTGCAGCTACTCGTTACACTCGTCTGATGCTTTTAATAACAGTTAAGTCTAAGGGTTTAGCACTTGGCTGTGATGGTTAAATTTAGAGGTAAGAGTGCACTAATGTCAGTGAATATCCTCACAGAGACAGCCAAACAAACACGACTGTGTGAACGTGTGCTCCTGCCCATCAGAGCGGAGCAGCCACTCTAAAAGAGAACAACCTTCAGCTCATCCCAGTGACCTCAAGCTTTACTCTGCAAGTACCTGGGACCCCTGCAATGGATTCATTAAGTCTGAGTGTCAGCCTTTATTTTGAAGTCGATTACACACCAGCGCCTTTGCACAATCTGTCCACAGACCTCACAAAAGGGAAAAAAAAATAATCACCAAAACACATAAAACAACCCAGTCACCAGCAACAACCCTCAACCCCAGCCTGAGAAAGAGCAGCAGTTTCTTTATGCTACATGTGTCACTTATATGTGTGGATGTACGACTAAACAAACGGCCAACAGCTTTGATTACGACAGTCTGAGAAGAGCAACTTCTCAGTGCTCACATGGTCAAATTTAAGATCTCTAGGGTTAAGGTTGGACTTTGGTTAGGATCCACCCATGTCATGCTGGATGTTAACCCTTTATAGGGCACTCATTGAAATTATTCATTATTTTTGTGACATTTTCCAAAATGTTTCATTCTGTAGAAATCAGGGTCAATAAAGTTGCCATATTTGCTTCCTTGCCTATAAATGTATATGTAAAAAATACAAAAAACCCTCACATATATAGAGAAATTAATATGTATTTTAGAACAATACAATATACACATTATACCTTCATACTACATTTAGCCTTTTCATCATGATCACATGCTTTTTGCTGAGGCGTCATATATAAAGTGTGCTGAAATGACCAGAAATAGTCACTTGCCCAATAAAGGGTTATGGCTAAAAGCTGCACAACAACAATGAAATATGAACCTATCTTTGAATTACAGAGTAATAAGAGTATAATTAATTTCACTGGTTTTGTTTATGGCTGTTTCTATTCAAATCATGTGAAATAAAAGCTAAAGTAGATTCACATTTACATTTGAACATTATCTGAGGACACAGTGTGCAAAGTGTTACAGATGCAATTATCCTTAGACGCCCTGGCTTAAGGATACGTTTCAATAACAGCTTAAATAACAGTTTCATCACTTGTGGCTAATTTCCCCGGTGCACTTTATCTGTGTCTCGTTCAGGTGGTTTATGAGGACGTCTGTTCAGGTTTGGGAGTAAGACCGGCTGCAGGATGAAAGAGGAGAAAAAACGCTGGGTGCTGGCAGGAGATAAATGAAGGAGGCGTTTGATTTTGACTCCCAGTCGCGCCGGGCTGCCTACTGTGCCTGTATGAGCGTTTCAAACGGAGTCAAGCTGAGATGTTGAAACGCTCCACGGATGATGAGAAAGCCGTCTGTGAGCTGGAGTCACGTCAGGTTGGATTGATTTGGGATAAAAGTGTGAGTTTATGTTTGTGCAGCAGACGACAGATTGTGTCTGAGAAGATCAAAAAACTCTGATCCACTTCAACGATAAATGGGCCTGGAAATAACGTTCAGTATCTTAATCATCCACTTTGTAGCAGCAACAAAGGAACAGACATTTAAAGTAAACTGTGACTTACAAGATCGTATACTAGATTGTTTTGTAGCAGAATCGGACTATCGTGGAAACAGTGTCTTTAAGGTGAATATTAAACATTTAACACAGTCGGGGAAATTTTGAGAATTATCCTGAGGGCTGAACTGAAGACAGAGTCTGTGGAGAGAAAACTGTCTCTCCTTTTGCTCCTTTAAAAACACCAACATCTCATTCAGAGGAAGGTGGAGATCTAACCAACAGGACAGGAAGCAATTAAGAGCAGACAAGAACCCAGACAGGAAGCAGCCCTCCAGAGGACAAATGGGCCGGTACAACAGGGGACCAGACAGTGACGAGAGGCTAATGAACAAACTGTAACCAGGACAAGAGAACCAGCAGAACTGGTGAAAATCTCAGTCAAAGCAACAGCTAAAGTTGGGCAATGCAGTTAACTGGACTGCTTTGAAAGAACAGCAACAAAAAATAGCTACGAGAGGCTACCAGCATAAGGCAACAACCTGGAAAAAATTGTAATCTGGGCTAGTTGCTAATTGTTTTTTTTATCTTCTGTATTAAGCACATTGAGTTTACATGTATTGAAATGTGCTACATGAACAAAAATTGCCATTGCCATTTTCATGGTTTACAGGATTAGTCACCAAGATGTAAAGGCATCAAGAAGGGCCAGGCAACTTTAAACTCTAAATGACTACAAGACACACAAGTCAGTAACTGGGGCTAACCAACAAGACTGGAATATGTTCTGAAGTAGGCAACAATCACTTTTTGCAGCAACAATCATGGTCTTCACAACAAGCAGGATTAAGCAGCTTTAGGCACTATAAAACCACAACCCAGACTGCACAGCAATTAGGGCTAGAAAACAAAATAAGGGTTAAAAAGCAGGACTAGGCAACAAGCAGGGATCCTGTAAAACCTGGACTGGAATAGTTTGGGATGAACAGGACGAGACAAAAACAATCACAAGAAAATGTCTATCAGCTATAAAATTACCGCATAAATGACTAGCCAACAATCAAGGGTAGGCAACTTGCAGGATTGGTCAGAAACTTCAACTAGGCAACAACCTGGATAGACCAACAGTCAGGGCTAAACAATATGGGACAGCCAACGGGCCTAGGACACAACAATTTCTATCAACAATCAGGAATTGAAAACAACAATGGCTAAGCAACAAACAGTGTCATGGTAGCCTTAGGCACTATAAAACAGCAATCTGGGTTGCCCAACAGTGTTAGGCAACAGCTAGCTAACAACCAGGACAAGTAAATGATGTGAACTGGGTACACAGTCGAGTTAGCCAGCCACTGTAGCAATGAAGCAACCTGGGCTAGTTAAAAGAGTTAGGCAACAAATAAAATTAGACAACAGCGAATACTGGAAACATTCAGGACTAGGAAACAACAATGGCCAAGCAACAACCAGGTTCTTAGAAACAGCTGGGTTATAGGCACCAAACAGGGTTAGGCAACTCCTTAGAGTCCTTAGTCAACAAACTGGGATGGAAAGCAAACACAGGGTTGAAAAATGGATTAGACTAAAATTAGGACTACACTAGCGATTGGACAACTGGGAGGAAACAATAATGACAACTAGAAGGTGACTCACATCAAAGATTAGGTAACAATCAAGGGTACACAACCACCAGGACTGTGTAAAAACTCAGTCTGGGCAATCTCCTGGGCTGATTAGCTATACTGGCTACAGTGGAAAGACATATCCACAGCAGCCATGCCAATCAATACATGCTAATCAATAAGGGATATTAGGATAATAAGTACCTGAGGCTAATGGGGAAAACAAGGCTAGTCAACAATCTAGAAATCAGACCTGATCAGGTTTACTGCTTCCTGTTAGCAGCTGTTGTTTCAGCAGTGCCCTCTCTGTAGGTCCAGGTCTTCATTATCGGGTTGGTGTCACAGCGCCTCATCCGTCTCATTCCTCAGAGTCCAGATAATTACTGAGCCGCTGACCTTTGACTTTGCCCGCTTTAAGAGTACAAGCTTCCTTTAAATTTAATTTTTTGACCTGCGTGTCTAATTGATGCAGATTATTCTTAACTTGATCAAATTTATATCCGCTCAAAAGCCGCTGATGGTGCTTCATTTATAGGATTTGACATTTCAGGAGCTTGAGCATGTTTTCAACAAGCCTGCTGAGCTCTGAGGTCTGACTGTAAAACAGGATTCAGCAGCAGGCAAAATAAAACGTGAAGAACACGTTGGAGAAAATGAATCAAGAGTTTTCTCACCCAGAAGATGAAGGAGTAGAGCAGCAGCAGAGTCTTCAGGCAGAAGATCACCGGTTTGGTTTCCATCCTCCTGGGAGCCATAATTCATCTGAGACGAGGCACCAAAACCAGGACTCCCCTCTCCTCTCTCTCTCCTCTCATCAGAGGAAGGAAGAGGGGAATAAAGAACCCCCCCCCCCCCGATGATGACAGTCATGCTGCGCCCTCTGTTGGTTTCACCTGCAATTACATAACAGAACAAAATCCTCCTCGAGGTATCAGTTCAGTTTTCACTAAGCTCACAGTAAGGACAGATAACTCAGCGCACGCTTTTCCACATTACGATCTGACAAAATTGTTGACAAAAGATCAAATTATATACTTTTTCTGTTTGGCTCTAGTTTGACATAATTAAGCTTCAATCTTAGAATATACACACTCATGGGGACATTTTACATATGGAGTACTTTTACTTTCAGTCCACTTGATGCCAGTGCTTGAGTGAAACTTTAATGTGTAATGGGGTAAGTGTTCTTCCCACTGATAAGCAGCTTTGAGTCTCAGTTCTTGGTCTAAATCTGTCCGTTCGGACCCTCTCCTGTGGTTCCACTGTGAATCAGTGTTAGTCATACCACAGCGTCTGAAGAACACATACATGTATAAATATTTCCAGTAACCGTGCTGTGTTTAATGGCGGGTGGAGCTGGACCTTCACAGCCAGGTGTCACAGCAGCGCAGACGCTCTGATGCTCACCTCCATGTTAATTGTGTGATCAGTGTGTGAAGAATGAGGCTCACATGTTTGTCCCCTCACCTTTTAAACCACCAACCAAACCTGCACGTCTCCTTCAGCCTCTTCACATCTGTCTGCTGCAGCTTTCAGACCCATCCCAGCCAGAGCGAGATCAATAAGGCGGACAGCTAAATGTCGACTCGGTGTGTTTGCCTTCAGTCGCACTGATACGCATGTAAAGGGGACTTCTGCTCATTTCAAGCTCTGTGAAATATGTTTCAGTGAATGCACCGAAGGATTAAAACAGTTAGAACTGCCTTTTATTCTTGAACTCAAAGAAAAGCCGACGCAAACAATGCTTTAATATCTTTATTTCATTCAAACAGCAACAGTTCTTCAAAATTATCAGAATGTAAAGAGGACCTATCAAAGTAATCCTTATTTATTGATTCTGGGCATTGGTCAGCCCCCAGTTCACCATCTGTGTGAAACTAAAGAGCAGCCAACACATGCAGTTCCTCTAATGTCCACTTGAGGCTCTAGGAGCGAGTAGCATGAACATGTTTACAGCCTGCTACAAAACAGCATTGGTCTCTATAGCTCCTTCCCCTTCATTATGACTGTACAGGGAGTGTTTTTTTCCTAATAGCTCACCTGTTTCTACAAAGGCCTGACGGTTGCATTATTAGAGGTGTGGCCTCTTTATCTGACTGTTTGCTAATTCCAGGACTATTAATGGGGTGTTACCTAGCACTGATTAGCAGATATCTGTGTGATGCACCCATACAGTCTATGGATGCAGCTTGACAATCACACTTGCTAGTGTTAGTTGATAACTTAGCATTTGTTCCTGTTATTCCAAATTTGGTCACTTCTGGCTCAAGCACACACACACACACACACACACAACACACACACTAATAATTGGCCAACCTCTGGAAGCCTGCAGAGGGGCAGCACCCCTGTGCCTGTATTAGATCTCTGAATAACAAAGTCTATGATAATCCAAAGTTAGCCCCGTAACACGGCCATACTATTATATGCTGTATATGACTGAACATAAGGAAAGGCAGAGCAGGTCCCTTTTAATTCATACAGCGGTTACAAAATTACTGGAATAATCAAGTGATAGTGCAACAAAACATTCTTTCCTATTAACTTCTGATCAGCAGGCATTGATAAGGGATGTCCTATAAAAGTAAATCATTAGCTGATATCGAGTCCTTCAGGAGGTTTTCTGGTAACAGGCATTACTTAATGTGACTAAATGTGTTCTTGAGGTTTTGTGAGTGATCATCAGTGGAGCGTCCTACACCTGAACAGACCAGGGGATGAAGGTTCCCGCTTCAGCTGGAGGACACTGTAACAGGGAAACAGCTGGTAAGTTCAAACATCGACAGCTTCAGGTCTCTCGGTTTCTATTTGTCCAAATGATATTGCTGCAATTTTCAATTTCTGCTTTAAAGATATGAAAAATTCTCAAAGGTTTAACCATCTCACAAAGCAAAAACTGAATTCAATCTACAAATCAAAAAAGACAAAACACATTGCCATTTGGTACCATTAGTTCTTATTTTACCAGCAACACCAAATTACTTCTGATTTTTCAGTTGTTTTTTTTGCATGTGTATCTTTATTAACACTGGATTCTATCTTTTCAGATTTGACATCATGAATTCAGGTTGTGCTGACTGGCCTAAAAGAGAAACAAAACAATTGCCCCAAAGCTGGAACAAGGACTGATTCTCAGTAAACCTGTTCATGGACAGGATGGTGTCATCACCATAAAAGCCAACACTGAGATACTCGATTGGAAAACTAGATATCACAAAAGGTTTTTTTGTTTGGCTGCGCTGGAAAGGTTGAACTTGTATTACGCTGCAACAATAACATGAAAGAAAGATAAACAGTGGCTACATTTGCAGAATGTCTTCATTCTTTTTCACTGAGAGTTTCCACTGGTTTCCACTCGTTTTCATACCAGGTTAGTGAAGCGGTCACTGCAGGCATTGCGGATCCTCTCAGTCGAAGCGGGGCTGTCCAGTCTGAATGGTCCAGTGATCCCCGACTCTGCCCGGGCAGCACTGATGGCATCTTTAATGGCATAGAAAACTGAAGATGCCAAGAAGAGAGGAGGCTCACCCACAGCCTGGCAAAGAAAAAATGTATAACTGTTAGATCCAAGAGCAGCCATGTTCAAAATATCGTGGGCATCACCTTGGAGGCAAAGATGGCCTTGTCATTAGGAGCATCACGGAGCAGTGAGACTGTAAGCTGAGTAGGAATGTCGCCAAAAGCTGGGATCTTATAGAACCAGGACCCCGAGTGAGGAGAACTCCCTGAGGTGAATAATGAAGCTCTTCCAGGGTGAAGAGACCCAGACCCTGCATGAATGCCCCCTCAACCTAAAGGAGGACAGGGACCATCAATATCATAAAAATGTGCTTTTTGTTATTGAACTTCACTAGCTCATTGATCTATCAATAGCTTTTATGTATAAATGGTATTTAATTATTATTCAGTGACTGATTTAATGTCTCACCTGCCCAATATCAATAGCTGGATTGAGGCTGTTACCAACATCCATCACTATTGTGGTACTCAAGTTCTGTAAGACACATATGCCACAAAAATATCTGGATTCAGACATTTCCAGTAAAACTGATAAAGGTACGATCAAAAACTGAAAACGAGAAGAGGAGAAACCCTGATTTGCATGGAAAGCAAATAAAGATGGTACAGTGAGCAAAGAAAATTGCAATACATCTATTTTAATATATGAATAGTAAATAATAGGGGACCTAATACTGATCCTTGCGTGACACCACCAATCAACATTTCAAAGGCTTGATATTAAAGAATTTGAACTCTAAAAGCCATTTTTTAAAATGATCTTAAGTTAGTGCAGACCTTGTGAGCTCCTGTCAGGCAGTCTATCTCCACCTCTGAACAGGCCACTCCATAGGAGAAATAGCTGAAGGCTCTGCCTGAGTTTGTTTCAAAGTTGTAGCCAATATCTGGAGTCCTGATAAAAAAACAAAAACGGGAAAACAGTGAAACCTTTTATTTTGCTGTAATGTGAAGTTAACCAAGGACCCGGGGTGAACTCACTTATAAAAACCATTTGCACTGAGGTTGACTCTGTCAAAGTAAGCAGCTTTCACCTGAAACATAGATGGAAAAAACACACCAAATACTGTTAAAAGATGAACATTTAATGAAAACATTATTACAAAAAAAAAAATTCTATAAAAGCAAGAACTGGCAAATTTAGCCCTGCTTACCCAGTCCTCCCATGATCCATTGGGGTTTTCGGCCTTGTATAGTTCTAGACGTTTCAGTAGGATCTCGCAGGCATTCTTCAGGGCAGCACCATTAAGGTCGGAGGACACAGAGGCAGCAGTTGCACTGGTGTTGGGGACCGTGTTGGTGCTGGTCTCTGATATGTGGATCTTAGAGGCGGGGATACCAAGAACCCTGCTGGCAACCTAGAAACACATACAAAAAAAAGTAATACTCAACAATAAAGCTTGACATGTATGCAGATGATGTAGTTTTATATACACCTTTGAATGGCTAACTACCTAAATAAAACATCAAAAACAAAATAAAATAGCATACTGGCAAAACTGCTATGCTAGTTTTATGAAGATTAATCCCTGCCAACATGATTTAGTTGTAAATGAAGATAGATGTTCACCTTTTGAAAGTTCTGGAGATTTGTTTTCTTTTTTGGGGGGGGGTATTTAAAATTGATTTTTGAAAAATAACTTTGGAAATATTAATAAAATGGTTAGGTTTTCCTTGTCAAGAGGTTGTAAACCAGTCTTGAGCCACAATGTTAAAGTCCCAAAAGGAGACTTTGAGGGATATTTAGTATTTTGTGTCCTTATGTAAACAGAAGCATAAGTTAGAAAATGACATAATTGTGTGTAATTTCACCAAATACCATCCAGAAAATTCTGAGTACATATCTAATCTCATATAGAAGTGGATTGTAAATGGATGAATTAATTAAAGTCCTGTACCTGGACCATCTTGGTGTGAAGTCCTTGTCCCATTTCAGTCCCTCCATGAGTCAACAACACTGAGCCATCTGTGTAGATATGAACCAAAGCTCCAGCCTGGAGACAAACCAAGACAACCAATCAAGCCTGTTTACAATAAAATAATTACAGGAATGGTGTGACCCTCAGCTGTTTTTGGATCAGACCTGGTTGAGGAAAAGTGCAGTGAAGCTGATGCCAAATTTGGTAGGAACCATGGCAAGCCCCCGTTTGGTCCATCGGTTCTGCCTGACCAGAAAACAGAAAAGGATCATTTTGAACAACTTAATTCCATGTTTTTGTCTTTGTGCTTTGTGCTTTTGCCTCACATCACACAAACTGTTTTTGGAGAAGTTCTGACCACTTGCAGGCTCGTCTACTGGATCATTTTTTACCTCTTGCAGTACTAAAATTGTTCTTAAAATTCGAACTACTCAAAAGCACAGACCTGTTGTAGAGGTCAACAGCGATTCGTCGTTGCTGGTATCCAGAGCGTGACATACATTCATCCCAGCAGCGGTCCAAGGTGATCTGGTCCAGCACTTGATTGAAGGGGGTTGACTCACCTTTTATGTACAAGTTCAACCGACGAACCTGTAGGATGATGACAACACTGACTGGATGCCACTAATTCAGCAGACTTAAGCAGTTTATCCAATTTCACTCAATTTCACTTCCACCAACCTCCTCAGGTGACTTTCCCAGGCTTTGAGCCACATCGGTCATCCAGCTCTCTGCCACCATCATGCCCTGTGGGCCTCCGAAGCCCCTGAAAGCAGTGTTGGATGGCAGGTTGGTGCGGCAAAGGAAACCTCGTCCACGTATATTCGGCACGCTGTACGAGTTGTCCATATGGAACAGAGCTCGCTCCAGGATCTTGATGAACAGGCAATGTTAGTGTGCCATCACCATACGATATGATCCAAGGAGGAAGATCTATGGTTGTAAATAATACTCACTGCCCGAGAGAGGTCCATGGAGTTTCCAGCATTACTGTAGTATGTCACATCCAGGGCAACAATCTTCCCACTGTTCAGAAACCCAACCTGCAGCGAGAGAAAAAGATCAATAAAATGATCTTCTAAAAATACAGTTACTGCCAAAACTACTACAGCTGCTGCTGCTGACAACAATGATGGGAGTGCCATTCCTCTTACCTTGTATTTCCCATAGAAGGGGTGTCTTCCTCCAGTGATTAACATGTCCTCATCTCTGTCCAACACACACCTAACAGGCCTCTTCAGTCTGAAGCACAGAAAGCCAGCTTTTTACACATTTCATATTCTTGAAGGTTTAAAGATGTGATTGATGGACATACTTATTCGCAGCCAGGGCAACCACGGTGGATAGCAAAGTAGTCCGGGATTCCTTCCCTCCAAAACCTCCGCCCATCCTTTTCATCCTGACCACCACTCTGTTAGCAGGGACACCCAATGCCATCGCCACCAGAGACTGAATCAGAGACAGACTCACAAGGTTAATTCATTTAGATTTTTGGAAAACTGTATCATCACCTGTTTTTTTATGCTATTGTTACCTGCGTATGGGTGGGTGCCTGAGTGGAAGCAAAGAGCTCCATCTCACCATCTTCTCCCCTGGGAACAGCCAGAGTGACATTTGTCTCCAGGTAGAAATGCTCCTGACCTCCGATGTGCATCTCACCTGACAGACAGTCAATCAATAATCACATTTCCAACTGATCAATACCCGATCTGCTGGAACCGTGAGGAAGAGCACAGAGTCACAGAGACAGCCCTACCCTCCAGGATGTGGTCAGCCTCTTTAAATCCCAACTCCAAATCTCCGTTTTGTATGGTTCTGATTGGCTGATAGAAGGACTGGGCGGCAATGGCCTCCTGTCAATCAAACCAACAAAACATTTTATTTGTAAACGATCTAGTTTAGAACAACCAGCTGGGACAAAAACAATTAGTTATTAGAAATGCTTAAATACATTCTACAAAAATTATAACCCAGTATCGCAGTCTTTTAAATCACCGGTGGGAGGCTGGTGAGATTTTACAAGATTCTGCAGTCGGTGGATATTTTATGAGTATTTTTGGTATATATATTTATATTTAAATTAGTTGTATAAATGAAAAAAAGATTAAGAAAACAACTAGTAGTAAAAGTAATTAAATGAAAATATATATTTTGTCACTCCTGATTATTTTTTAACAAATTAGAATTTTGATAAGATTATTTTATTTTTCTCAGCTGCTTGAATTACATTTTTGAAATATTTTGTATTTTTATGTAACCATTTACTTTTTGCAATAAAAAAGCTATAGAAGGTACATACTTTAGAGACAGATAAATACATTCTAGTATAGAATAAATTTATTGAATTATACACTAAATAAACAAGAGAAAATAAGCAATAAACTGTAAAAAATTTTATATAACAGAATAATTAATTAATTTTAAAAATGTAATTAATTAATAAAAATTAAATAATGTCAATTAAATTTATAAACATTTCAGCAATCAGTATATAGATTTGACTTATCATGGATCTAAAGTTTATAACAACACATTACAGAAACATTTTTGAAAGAAACCTTTAAAATGTACCAAAAAACAAAAACAAAAACACACACACACACAAACACACACATACAAATTCACAAGTATCTATCAGTATAGATTTTTGACATTGAAACAAAAAAAATCAAATAAATAAAATGTTTAACTGATTAAAATGAACCAAAAATCAGGGAATATCTCTCCAGAACAAAATTTTTAAAAAATTCCATGACATTAAATTCAATGAAATATGTGGTAATTTTGAAAAAAATCATGGTAAAATACAAAGATTATAAATAAAATAAAATAAAACATAGATCTCATGAAAATATAAAGGACTCCATAACTTTCATAATTATTATTAAACATTATGTTATTTTCATTTAACAATTATTCTGTTAATTTTGAATGCTTCAGACCTCTGCAGATTGCTTTATATACTTGTAAATGTTAATTTGGTTTCTTTATTAAAATAATTAAGTTACATCATTTCATCTTGAATTGTAAAAATGTGTAAAATGACTGTTACAAAAAAAGTATTAATGTGTAGATATACGATTAAATAAAAAACAGTGTGTTTGATTTTTATTTTTATGTGTCTGATTGCACCAGCATCTTTGGAATGTTACATCAACATCAATTCTATACATAATAGCCATCAAAGATCATCATTGATTGGTCCATAACAGCTCAGGTGTGTCGGCTCTCACCTGGATGGTGACGAGAGGCCGCAGCTCCTCATACTCAATCCTAACGGCCTTGGCGGCTCTCTGAGCGTGAAGCTGAGTGTCGGCCACCACGGCACCAATGATGTGACCCACACAGGTCACCTGCACACAGGACGGACGCTGTCACCAACCTGAACCTCACAGAGCCACCTGATTGGTCAGATTAACAGAAACAAACCTCGCCATCAGCGAGGACGGTCTCATCAAATTGGATAGATCCAGTGGCGTTACTTCCGGGGATGTCGTCAGCAAACAGGAAGCAGACAACGCCAGGACAACACTCAGCTGCTGACGTGTCTATAGACCTGTCAGGCACAACTGGTTACACAAAACAGCTGTGTATAAAGGTGTGTGTAGTACAGGTATGTATGGTGCATGCGTGTATGGACAGGTGTGTCTTCTACAGGTGTCTTACAGTATTCGAGCATGGGCCTTGCTGCTGGTGATGAGCGACAGGTAGAGTTCATTCTCATACAGCGGCATGTCGCGGAGCAAACCGCCTCACCTGTTGCCTGCTTCATGGCCGACAGGTGCATTATGGGACGGCCGACCACGTCATCCTGGCTCTGCCCCTCTGGCACAGCCTACAAGAGGAGAGTAAAAAAGCACACAGTGACAACACCTCCAGAGATCGTAAACGGACCTAGCTTCAGACTACCCCCTCCCTAAATTAGCGAGCTAATTAGGCATTAGCAAGATAATTTGCATTTGCCCCTCACAGACACGTGCCGGGCTTAATTTTTTGTGGCTAGAACCCTGCGCTTTAATTAACTCCTAAATTTAATCTAAAAGATCAAATGTAGATTATTTTGTAGACAAAATAAGGTTTGTTGTACCTGGTAGATCTGAACACTCGATGGTGTTTCTGCATGATACACTTCAGTTGCGCTCAGACAGTCTGAGGTGACCTCGGCCACGTTCAGCCCCTGAGAGATGGACCAATGAGATGCTGATGATGACATCATTGTTGTTTAAAGCTGATGGAGGGAAACAGACAGACCTGCAGTCGGAGCTTCTGCAGCACCGTCAGGTAGAACTTGTAGAAGAGGCTCAGAGTCAAAGTTCGCCGATATGTCACCATGCCACCTGGTACAGATGGGTCGAGGGTCATCTCCTTAGCCAATGAGGAGCAGGCCTCCTCTAAGCTCCTCCCCCCAAGACCTGTGTGATGTCAGACAGTCTTACAGCCTTCTATCCTTCCTTCTTATTTTTCTTGTTTCTTTCTTTCCTTCCTTCCTTTCCTCTTTTCCAATTTCAAAGTTCCAATTTGTTCATTCTGACCTTA